>CM041797.1:50342291-50364791 GCA_023376895.1 Aspiorhynchus laticeps | reverse complement strand
TTTTAAATACAAATATAGTGTTAAAAGTGCATTTTAGTTCATATTCATGGTGTCTCAAAATAGCAGACTTAGATGATCTTAAGAAGTACTAAAGGATCATTTTTAGTGTATTAAGTACAAAATTAGTGCAAAAGCATGACCCTCACAGTGCATTATGGGTATTCGCTAGCTGTTGGGTGTACATCAGTTGTAGACTCGTTATTGTGGTGCATTGTGGGATTGAATGAGTGCACTTGTTAAAGTCCACTATGGTTTTGGACGCCACTACAAATGGCTGTCCCCAGGTGTAGTGCCCTATGTAAGGGTGTAGGGGTGATTTTGGACACAGCTTAGACCAGATAAACACAATCAGATCGTACCTCAGCGGCTGGACTGCTTGATGGCATCACTGAATCCGCTGCTACACCGCCCAATGACATCAGAGCATATGCTGTAGCTCCGCCCACCGCCGGCTCGCTCGCGCCGGAGCCACCGGACTGTGCTTCAGAGGGGGCGGCGACTTCGACTCCGCCTCCTGCACCTGCAGCCAATCACAATCATGATCACAGATACGAGTGTTGTGTTGTGATTTTTTTTTTTAAATGCAACAAATTTTTAAATGTTACAGAAACAATATACACTAAATGTAACAAATGTTTTAAACAGATAAACGTCTAATTGAACAGTAATTAAGAATCAGAACATCTTACGATATGCCATGTTTTAGTCCAAATCAAAACATTAAAACGCTTTAGTATGAACAAAAGTTTGGAAATAAATATGAAGTCTGTAAGTAATTGTTGTTGTTTGATAAACATAGCAAATCTGAACGGCTGTTTGAAAACGCATACTTGGGAATCGGTCCCAAATGTTTGCACGTTCAAAAATATATTTTCTGCATTTTTGCATCAGTAGCAAGCATTTTTTGATAGGAAAGGATAACGAATATGAAAAAAAAAAAAATTCGGACTCGGTATGCAAGGACCTTGAATCTGAAATTTTCATCCGAAATTTTCTGCTTTTTTCGCACGTTGAAAAATAAATACGACCTCAATCATGTTTCACGTTGTGTCAATCATGTTTTGTCAATCATGCACTGCCTCCGAAACTTTTGTCCGTAATAAAAAAATTTGGACCAGGTTCAATTTTCTGCGTTTTCGCATCTGTAACAAGCATTTTAAAAGGAATGAATGACCAATATGAAAAAAAAAAAAAAAAAAAAACGCATGTGAAAATTTCAGACTTAAGGTCATTGCACACCGAGTCTGAAATTTTCGCATGTTGAAAATTAAATACGACCTCACGTTATATCAATCACGTTTACACACTGCCTCCGAAAGTTTCAACACTTTGAATCGCCCGTGATAATCCCGCTGCTCCTTAATAAGGAGAGGAACTCTCCGTCCTCTCTATATCTCAGGATTGGATGGACCCAATATTTCCTTTCTTTTTCTTTTTTTTAAGACGCGAGAGGACAACAAAATCATCCTCAATGCTTGAAGACACCGTTTAGTAGGCTACTGTTTTGCGAATTTTTTCACAACAGATTAATTAATACGCATCGGACTCAGTGTGCAACGTTTCTGTGCGTGACGAATTTTTAGGATTACGAATTCGAAAAAACGCATACGAAATTTCGGACTCAGTGTGCAGAGACCTTGAGTCCCAAATTTTAGCACGTTGCCTCCGAAACTTTTGTCCGTTATAAAAAATTCAGATCAGGTTCGATTTCCTGCGTTTTCACATCTGTAACAAGCATTTTAAAAGGAAAGGATGAGCAATATGAAAAAAGCGAAAAAATGCATGCGATAATTTCAGACTAAAGGTCATTGCACACTGAGCCCGAAATTTTCGCACGTTAAAAAATAAATATAACCTCACGTTGTGTCAATCACGTTTACACACTGCCTCCGAAATTTTCATCCGTCATAAAAAAATTCGGATCAGGTTCGATTTTCTGCGTTTTCGCATCCGTAGCAAGCATTTTGATAGGAAAGGATGACGAATACGAAAAAAACCCCCAGAAAAACGCATACGAAAATTTCGGACTCTGTGTGCAAGGACCTTGAATCTGAAATTTTCATCCAAAATTTTCGCATGTTAAAAAATAAATATGACCTCACGTTGTGTCAATCATGTTTACACACTGCCTCCGAAACTTTTGTTCGTCATAAAAATTTTTTTGAACCAGGTTCAATTTTCTGCGTTTTCGCATCCGTAACAAGCATTTTAAAAGGAAAGGATGACGAATACGAAAAAAAAAAAACGCATTTGAAAATTTCAGACTTCAGATTTCAGACTCAGTCATTGCACACCGAGTCCGAAATTTTCGTCCGTCATAAAAAAATTCGGATCAGGTTCGATTTTCTGCTTTTTCACATCCGTAGCATGCATTTTGATTGGAAAGGATGACGAATACGAAAAAAACAGAAAAACGCACGCGAAAAATGCAGAAAATCGAACCTGATCTGAATTTTTTATAAATTCATCGTGCAATTTAGTTTGCAAGGACCTTGAGTCCGAAATTCTCGTCTGAAATTTTCGCAAGTTAAAAAAAATATAAATACGACCTCACGTTGTGTCAATCATGTTTACACACTGCCTCCAAAACTTTTGTCTGTCATAAAAAAAAAAATCGTATCAGGTTTGATTTTCTGCGTTTTCGCAACCGTACCAAGCATTTTGTTAGGAAAGGATGCAAAAAAAAACGCATACGAAAATTTCATACTAGGTGTGCAAGGACCTTAATGAGTAAAGGTCATCGCACACTGAGTCCGAAATTTTCGCCTGAAATTTTCGCACGTTGAAAAATAAATACAACCTCACGTTATGTCAATCACGTTTACACACTGCCTCCGAAACTTTCGTCCATCAAAAAAAAAATTCAGATCAGGTTCGATTTTCTGCGTTTTCGCAGCCGTTGCATGCATTTTAATAAGAAAGGATGACGAATACGAAAAAAATGGAAAAACGCATGCGAAAAAAATCGTATCAGGTTTGATTTTCTGTGTTTTCGCAACTGTACCAAGCATTTTGTTAGGAAATAATGCCTATGAAAAAAAAACATACGAAAATTTTGTACTCGGTGTGCAAGGACCTTAAAGGTCAAAGTATACTTCACTTTTTATGCGAGGGACAGCGTACAGTGCGCGTGACGCAAATTGCATCATCAGAACAGTCCGCGCATACTGTACGTGCACCACCCGATTTTTGTAACCGCGTGTACTTTGTACGCTCAGGTCGCACATGCGCACTGAAGTTATTTTGCAGTAATCATGTTTTCCCGCATGGTGGCAACACTGTCCCGGGCCGATGTTTCACAGCAGAAAAAGAGACGGACAACGACAACAAAACAGCGGAGACTGCAACAACAGTCAAACATACATACTTAGGCCTTAATGCGTAACTCACCGGCAGCGTCTGATGAAAGCGAAGCACTCTTCACCTTCACCGCCGGCGTCTTGAGCGCAGCGAGGTAGCTGGGCTCTCCGGCGCCCTCCAGCAGAGCTTTATACGTGCTGATCTCGCGCTCCAGCTGGACCTTGGTGCTCAGCAGCAGCTGGTAGTCTCGGCTCTGCTGCAGCGTGCTCTCGCGCACTGAGGTGAGCTCTCCCTCCAGACCGCCGGCCAGCTGAGCCAGAGAGAAGAGCTGAGCCTGATACTGAGCCTGCGCCTCCAGCAGACGCTGCTCCAGATTCCCCTTCTGCAGCACAACACAGACCTCCAGCCGTTAAACACACGTCTGACACCAGATGATTCAGCACGATGTGCGTGATCACATACTAAATCATTCTGCATTAGCATACAGGTTATACTCCAATAATCAGTAGTAAACTTAGCACAAAAGAGTCTGTTAAAGAAGTCTCTTCTGCTCACCATGGCTGCATTTATTTGATCAAAATACTGTAAAAATTGTGAAATATTTTTACAGTTCAAGTTAGCTGTTTCTATGTGAATATGTGTTATACTGTAATTTATTTCTGTGATCAAATCTGTATTTTCAGCATCATTACTCCAGTCTTCAGTGTCACATGATCTTCAGAAATCATTATAATATGCTGATTTGCTGAACATTTCTGATTAATATCAATGTTGAAAACAGTCGTGCTGCACAATATTTTTATGGAAACTGTGATGCATGTTATTTTTCAGGATTCACAGATGAATAGAAAGTTCAAAAGAACAGCATTTATTTGAAATAGAAATCTTTTTATAGCCTTTACTGTCACTTTTGATCAATTTAATGCGTCTTTGATGAATAGAAGTATTAATTTTTAAAAACAAATTGTACTGACACTAGACTTCTGAATGTGAATGCATATAAAACTATTTTATTTATATTATATTTTATTTTTAAATAAAACTGAAACGTGTTTATAATTGACTTTTGGATACATTTTTTCTTTGTATTTTTTGCAGTGCATTCTGGGATTTGTTTTCTGTAAAGATACATGCTGTTGTAGGATTTGTCCAAAATGAGGAACCATAATTTTGATTAATTATTAATTATTTTTGCATGTCTTCATGTCAGGGGTGAATGAAGCCTTAAAATGACAGACTCGGCAAAAATAAACATGCAAAGTGATTTTCTCTCACCGTTTTCTGAAAGAAAAAAAGTTTTAAAAGCATTTTAGAATTTTTTTGAACATGCAAAAGTAACGTTCTCATAACGTTCGCAAAATAATAAACAATCTGACATTCACATAACCAAGAAAAAGTGTTTTTAAAACATTTAAAAACAGGACATAACTTAACCTCTTAAGGCCCGAGAAAAAAGGTTTATGAAAAAAAAAAAAAATTAATGTCTTTACAGAGCATTAAAACTAATGTAAAAAAAATAATAATTAAAAAATGATAATTCATTCATAAGTTATGCTATGTCCTCGGTAGAGCACATCGGGACTCAAATTCTTTAAAAAAATAAAAATACATGAATGAACATGCATATGCAAAAACAATTCATTTTTTAAATACATTTTTAGTTTAAGATTTTTTATTTTTTTACCAAACTTTCTATAAAGATGATTCTCAACTATGTTATAACAGAATAATTCGATATACCTTTTTTCTTTCTGCAAAATGTGTGTAAAATGGCCATAAACGAGTTTTCTCATTATATACAATGTATCTATAAACTAAATCTAATTTGCATATTAATGTGTTTTTGGGGGAACTTGTAATGAAAATAGAAGTGTAATAATGGGAGTAATAATTGACATGATTTTCATAATAATTTACAATATTTCATAGAATATTGAAATATAATTTATTTTCTTATTCATATGTTATGTCTCCCAAAATGCGTAATAAACATGCTTTTAGTCCCGGTGTCCTCATATGAGGATGTGTATGAAATCAACATCTGTTTCATAACAGAAAGTCATATTTTGATTTGAAACCCCATCACATTTTCCTGAGATGTTGATTCATGACAAACAGTTTAAAAATTAGAAAATTACAAAATATTATCATATTTCCATAAGAGTGTCACTAAATTAATATCAGACATTTCTGAAGACCAAAGAGAGGTGAAACATCTAATCATTTGGTATCTCTGAAAAGCCCTGAATGTGCTCTGTACAGGACATCCAGACTTAACACTGTGACACGTATAGTCTCAGAGAAATCGACAAAATATACTGTCCTCATATGAGGGTCTTAAGAGGTTAATGCAAAACGTCCACAGAACATATTTTTGTTAGTGCTGTGTTGAGCCTGATGTTAAATCTGTGCACGCTGGTCAGGCTGAGCATGTGAACACAGATGAACCGTACCTCCATCAGCGCGGCGTCCAGCTGCGTCTGCAGACTCAGGGTCTGTTTGCGGTTGATGGTGATCTGGGAGCCGCCGCTGACGGTGGTCTCTGTGAACAGCTCCACCTCCGCCTGCTTCTTCTCCACCTGAACCACAGCAGCAGAGCCTCAGTGTTGACAACCATATTCAGGGAGTGTTGCTAAAAGCAGATTGATTTGGTGCTAAAAGCAGATTGATTTGGTGCTAAAAGCAGGTTGATTTGGTGCTAAAAGCAGGTTGATTTGGTGCTAAAAGCAGATTGATTTGATGCTAAAAGCAGGTTGATTTGGTGCTAAAAGCAGGTTGATTTGGTGCTAAAAGCAGGCTGATTTGGTGCTAAAAGCAGATTGATTTGGTGCTAAAAGCAGGTTGATTTGGTGCTAAAAGCAGGCTGATTTGGTGCTAAAAGCAGATTGATTTGGTGCTAAAAGCAGGTTGATTTGGTGCTAAAAGCAGATTGATTTGGTGCTAAAAGCAGGTTGATTTGGTGCTAAAAGCAGGTTGATTTGGTGCTAAAAGCAGATTGATTTGGTGCTAAAAGCAGGCTGATTTGGTGCTAAAAGCAGGCTGATTTGATGCTAAAAGCAGGTTGATTTGGTGCTAAAAGCAGGCTGATTTGGTGCTAAAAGCAGATTGATTTGGTGCTAAAAGCAGGTTGATTTGGTGCTAAAAGCAGGTTGATTTGGTGCTAAAAGCAGGCTGATTTGGTGCTAAAAGCAGGTTGATTTGGTGCTAAAAGCAGGCTGATTTGGTGCTAAAAGCAGGCTGATTTGATGCTAAAAGCAGATTGATTTGGTGCTAAAAGCAGATTGATTTGGTGCTAAAAGCAGGTTGATTTGGTGCTAAAAGCAGGTTGATTTGGTGCTAAAAGCAGGCTGATTTGGTGCTAAAAGCAGGCTGATTTGATGCTAAAAGCAGATTGATTTGGTGCTAAAAGCAGATTGATTTGGTGCTAAAAGCAGGTTGATTTGGTGCTAAAAGCAGGCTGATTTGGTGCTAAAAGCAGGTTGATTTGGTGCTAAAAGCAGATTGATTTGGGGCTAAAAGCAGATTGATTTGGTGCTAAAAGCAGATTGATTTGGTGCTAAAAGCAGGTTGATTTGGTGCTAAAAGCAGATTGATTTGGTGCTAAAAGCAGATTGATTTGGTGCTAAAAGCAGGTTGATTTGGTGCTAAAAGCAGATTGATTTGGTGCTAAAAGCAGGTTGATTTGATGCTAAAAGCAGGTTGATTTGGTGCTAAAAGCAGATTGATTTGGTGCTAAAAGCAGATTGATTTGGTGCTAAAAGCAGATTGATTTGGTGCTAAAAGCAGATTGATTTGGTGCTAAAAGCAGATTGATTTGGTGCTAAAAGCAGGTTGATTTGGTGCTAAAAGCAGGTTGATTTGATGCTAAAAGCAGGTTGATTTGGTGCTAAAAGCAGATTGATTTGGTGCTAAAAGCAGGTTGATTTGGTGCTAAAAGCAGGTTGATTTGGTGCTAAAAGCAGGTTGATTTGGTGCTAAAAGCAGGCTGATTTGGTGCTAAAAGCAGGCTGATTTGGTGCTAAAAGCAGGCTGATTTGGTGCTAAAAGCAGGCTGATTTGGTGCTAAAAGCAGGTTGATTTGGTGCTAAAAGCAGGTTGATTTGGTGCTAAAAGCAGGTTGATTTGGTGCTAAAAGCAGGTTGATTTGGTGCTAAAAGCAGGTTGATTTGGTGCTAAAAGCAGGCTGATTTGGTGCTAAAAGCAGATTGATTTGGTGCTAAAAGCAGGTTGATTTGGTGCTAAAAGCAGATTGATTTGGTGCTAAAAGCAGATTGATTTGGTGCTAAAAGCAGGCTGATTTGGTGCTAAAAGCAGGCTGATTTGGTGCTAAAAGCAGGCTGATTTGGTGCTAAAAGCAGGCTGATTTGGTGCTAAAAGCAGGTTGATTTGGTGCTAAAAGCAGGTTGATTTGGTGCTAAAAGCAGGCTGATTTGGTGCTAAAAGCAGGCTGATTTGGTGCTAAAAGCAGGTTGATTTGGTGCTAAAAGCAGGTTGATTTGGTGCTAAAAGCAGGTTGATTTGGTGCTAAAAGCAGGCTGATTTGGTGCTAAAAGCAGATTGATTTGGTGCTAAAAGCAGGTTGATTTGGTGCTAAAAGCAGATTGATTTGGTGCTAAAAGTTGCTAAAGGACGTTGTTATGTTAATTTTTCACAGGTGTTTCACCTGTATTTTAAATTCTGCATTGTATTTTGTGTTAGGTTTACAGGAAATATATGTAAACTTAACACATAATATCCTGTCAGAAAATGACCAGTACCTTTTCTGTTTTTCTTTCAGTGAACTGATCAACAATAATAAGAACAAACTCATAACAATGTGTATCTTAAATGAAGAAATATTATTGAACTATTGCAGCTAGCAACTTGATTCCCATGCCATTCTCACTAACTCTCTACAGACGGACTTTTTGTGAAATTTAGAGGGGAAATGTAGGCCTTTTTATCATTTTATTCACTTTCAAAAAGTTGCTAACAGTAAATTTGTTGCTAGGTGCTTTTTGAAGTTGCTAGATCTTGCAGTAAACCTGCTACGATGGCCACACAGAGCAGCGCTCGTGTCTCGCCGCTGTGTTGTTTGTACCTGTTTGGTGTACCAGTTCTCAGCCTCCCGGCGGTTGTTCTCGATCATCATCTCGTACTCGGAGCGGATCTCGGCCAGCACTCGAGACAGATCCGTGCTCTCGATCTCCTTCACATCCACCGTCACGGTGCCCATCATCTGCCCGCGCAGGGCTATCATGTCCTGAGCACAAGAGCAGAGGTCATTTACTTCACAAAACCAGTTTAAAGATGCCTGGAACTGACATATTAGCTTGTGCTGTGTAGTTCATGTTCAGCAAGACATAAAGATAATAAAAAACACAATTGACTCATTTAGAACTTGTAAAGAATTTATTTCTCCCTCTCTCTTTCACTCTATATATTAGGTCTCACGATATTATCAAAAATACATAAATCAATTATATATTTTTATATATATAATATATAGTTATATAAAAATATGTAAATTTATATAAAGTGGCTATTTACACAGCATGAAAACAGCATATTTTTCTATTTACAGTAAGTGCAAGTAGCAATGTATTCTATTTACAGTAAGTGCGAGTAGCAATGGATTCTATTTACAGTAAGTGCAAGTAGCAATGGATTCTATTTACAGTAAGTGCGAGTAGCAATGATTCTATTTACAGTAAGTGCAAGTAGCAATGGATTCTATTTACAGTAAGTGCAAATAGCAATGGATTCTATTTACAGTAAGTGCGAGTAGCAATGGATTCTATTTACAGTAAGTGCGAGTAGCAATGGATTCTATTTACAGTAAGTGCGAGTAGCAATGGATTCTATTTACAGTAAGTGCAAGTAGCAATGGATTCTATTTACAGTAAGTGCAAATAGCAATGGATTCTATTTACAGTAAGTGCAAATAGCAATGGATTCTATTTACAGTAAGTGCAAGTAGCAATGGATTCTATTTACAGTAAGTGCAAATAGCAATGGATTCTATTTACAGTAAGTGCAAATAGCAATGGATTCTATTTACAGTAAGTGCAAGTAGCAATGGATTCTATTTACAGTAAGTGCAAGTAGCAATGGATTCTATTTACAGTAAGTGCAAGTAGCAATGGATTCTATTTGCACTATGGATTCTATTTACAGTAAGTGCAAGAAGCAATGGATTCTATTTACAGTAAGTGCAAGAAGCAATGGATTCTATTTACAGTAAGTGCGAGTAGCAATGGATTCTATTTACAGTAAGTGCAAGTAGCAATGGATTCTATTTACAGTAAGTGCGAGTAGCAATGGATTCTATTTACAGTAAGTGCAAGTAGCAATGGATTCTATTTACAGTAAGTGCAAGTAGCAATGGATTCTATTTACAGTAAGTGCAAATAGCAATGGATTCTATTTACAGTAAGTGCAAATAGCAATGGATTCTATTTACAGTAAGTGCAAGTAGCAATGGATTCTATTTGCACTATGGATTCTATTTACAGTAAGTGCAAGTAGCAATGGATTCTATTTACAGTAAGTGCAAGTAGCAATGGATTCTATTTACAGTAAGTGCAAGTAGCAATGGATTCTATTTGCACTATGGATTCTATTTACAGTAAGTGCAAGAAGCAATGGATTCTATTTACAGTAAGTGCAAGTAGCAATGGATTCTATTTACAGTAAGTGCAAGTAGCAATGGATTCTATTTGCACTATGGATTCTATTTACAGTAAGTGCAAGAAGCAATGGATTCTATTTACAGTAAGTGCGAGTAGCAATGGATTCTATTTACAGTAAGTGCAAATAGCAATGGATTCTATTTACAGTAAGTGCAAGAAGCAATGGATTCTATTTACAGTAAGTGCGAGTAGCAATGGATTCTATTTACATTAAGTGCAAGTAGCAATGGATTCTATTTACAGTAAGTGCGAGTAGCAATGGATTATATTTACAGTAAGTGCAAGTAGCAATGGATTCTATTTACAGTAAGTGCGAGTAGCAATGGATTCTATTTACAGTAAGTGCGAGTAGCAATGGATTCTATTTACAGTAAGTGCGAGTAGCAATGGATTCTATTTACAGTAAGTGCAAGAAGCAATGGATTCTATTTACAGTAAGTGCAAGTAGCAATGGATTCTATTTACAGTAAGTGCGAGTAGCAATGGATTCTATTTACAGTAAGTGCAAGAAGCAATGGATTCTATTTACAGTAAGTGCGAGTAGCAATGGATTCTATTTACAGTAAGTGCGAGTAGCAATGGATTCTATTTACAGTAAGTGCGAGTAGCAATGGATTCTATTTACAGTAAGTGCAAGAAGCAATGGATTCTATTTACAGTAAGTGCGAGTAGCAATGGATTCTATTTACAGTAAGTGCGAGTAGCAATGGATTCTATTTACAGTAAGTGCAAGAAGCAATGGATTCTATTTACAGTAAGTGCAAGTAGCAATGGATTCTATTTACAGTAAGTGCGAGTAGCAATGGATTCTATTTACAGTAAGTGCGAGTAGCAATGGATTCTATTTACAGTAAGTGCAAGAAGCAATGGATTCTATTTACAGTAAGTGCAAGTAGCAATGGATTCTATTTACAGTAAGTGCGAGTAGCAATGGATTCTATTTACAGTAAGTGCAAGAAGCAATGGATTCTATTTACAGTACGTGCGCATAGCAATGGATTCTATTTACAGTAAGTGCGAGTAGCAATGGATTATATTTACAGTAAGTGCGAGTAGCAATGGATTCTATTTACAGTAAGTGCAAGAAGCAATGGATTCTATTTACAGTAAGTGCGCGTAGCAATGGATTCTATTTACAGTAAGTGCGAGTAGCAATGGATTCTATTTACAGTAAGTGCGCGTAGCAATGGATTCTATTTACAGTAAGTGCGAGTAGCAATGGATTCTATTTACAGTAAGTGCAAGAAGCAATGGATTCTATTTACAGTAAGTGCAAGAAGCAATGGATTCTATTTACAGTAAGTGCAAGTAGCAATGGATTCTATTTACAGTAAGTGCGAGTAGCAATGGATTCTATTTACAGTAAGTGCAAGAAGCAATGGATTCTATTTACAGTAAGTGCAAGAAGCAATGGATTCTATTTACAGTAAGTGCAAGAAGCAATGGATTCTATTTACAGTAAGTGCAAGAAGCAATGGATTCTATTTACAGTAAGTGCAAGTAGCAATGGATTCTATTTACAGTAAGTGCGAGTAGCAATGGATTCTATTTACAGTAAGTGCAAGAAGCAATGGATTCTATTTACAGTAAGTGCAAGTAGCAATGGATTCTATTTACAGTAAGTACAAGAAGCAATGGATTCTATTTACAGTAAGTGCAAGTAGCAATGGATTCTATTTACAGTAAGTGCAAGAAGCAATGGATTCTATTTACAGTAAGTGCAAGTAGCAATGGATTCTATTTACAGTAAGTGCAAATAGCAATGGATTCTATTTACAGTAAGTGCAAGTAGCAATGGATTCTATTTACAGTAAGTGCAAGTAGCAATGGATTCTATTTACAGTAAGTGCAAATTGCAGTATTTTTAGCGATATGCTATTTATACTAAGTGCAAATAGCTATAGATTCTATTTAGGCTACACTATGTTAAAATAACAGTATTTTCTGCTATTTATACTATTATTGCAAATAGTGGCAATTTTCTGCACTTCAGTTTTGTAGTACATTATAAAACTATGCAATAAAACATATTGAGTGTAAATTATCATTTTAATTTAAATTATTAAATGGATGCTGCTTTATTGGGACAATCAATCCCTCCCTACACCTACCCTAACCGAAACTTAATATTTTCAACTTTTCAATTATTTCCTTCATTTTTAATGAAAATAAATGCCTTTCCGATGTGATATGAGATTTGAGGCAGATTTGCGTCAAAAAGGAGATTGAGGTCTCTGCAGAGCAAAAGTGGGCGTTTCTGGGTGTTTTTAAGCTGCTGGGTGTTTAAATGATTCCCCTGACCTGAGCCCACCCCTAAACCTCTCTGTCACTATGACGTCAGCCAATCAGGTAGCATGGTCGAAAACGCCCCTCTGGTTTGGCCTGGATGGGCGGAGTTAGTGTAAATAGCTTCTGCCAACAAGGCAGGCAGTTAGCACTTAGTGTAAATAGACACTCTGTAAAATAATGTATTATAATACATAACTAATATATAATAAATAATAAATGTATATATGTGTGTATTTAAATATAATGTAATTATATATTTTTTATTATAAATGATAGTATAATTATATAATAATATTAAATAAACTATATTACACGTATAATAAATTATCATATAAATAAATATTTTTAAATCAATTAAAATATAATCTTGTGCTCTTCTTCTAATGAAAAGCAGAGTTCGTGGCTGTGAGAAAGGAAAGTGCGTCACCTCCTGGTGTGCGTCTTTGAGGGCGGCACGCTCCTTCTCCAGGCCCTTGACCTCCTGCAGTAAGATGGTGTTAGTGGAGTCATACTCCTTCTTCAGGGTCCTAAGACCGGCGATGTCGCCCTCCACAGACTGACGCATGGCCAGCTCCGACTCGAACCTGCGCGGCACGGCTAAAACGCTCAGACACATTCACTGTTCACACCAGAACTACAACTGCAAAGTATTAGTAATCGCTCTGCTATGAGAAAAGGAAATCCGCACCACAATTATAACGATAATGACAGAGACGAAGGATATCGCTGGAATCACCTACAGAGCGATTTTCTTTCCAGCTGGTGAACGATTAAAAACATTGACAGCCAATCAGAATCCATTCTGCTTTAAAGAGATCAAGAATTTAAAGCGGCAGATGACGAAAGTATAGTTAAAGTTTTTGTTCTGTGGACGCGAATATAGTTATAGGTATCGTTCATTACCGTCCACTGGTATCGATGCTTATATAGTTATCATTATATAGTTAATGTCCACTGATGTGGATATAGTTATCGCACATGGTGTGGACGTTAATATAGTTATCGTTATAGTCTTCACTCATGGTGTGGATGTATATAGTTACAGTTCTCGGTGAGGATGGGTCTTTAACCATGTTTTACAGTGATTAATGAAAGCTTTGAATGTGGCTCATCCAGTCAGAAACTGATGTGAATCAGACTTACTTCATTCTGAAATCATCAGCGGCCAGTTTGGAGTTATCTACGGCTAAACCGATGCGTGTGTAGTCCTGAATGAGAAGCAGAAGCTGGAGAAAGAGAAGACAGATCATGTCAGATGCGTAGCACATTACTGTAATACCGTTTTATTGTTATTTGCTATTGATATACTGTAAATTTCCTTTTCTTGTTATTGTTTTATGTAGCTATAATACTATATGTATATGACAATATCATATGTAAAAACAATCATGCCAATGAAGCATTTGTAAAATTGAACATTGAAATGCATGCAGACACCTTCTCGCGCAGCGGCTTTATCTGGACCTCGTAGGGCTCCGGGTTGAAGCTGTTCTGGACTCTGTTGATGGTGAACGAGCGGAGCTTCTCGTTGAGCTCGTGGTTCGTGGTCTCCAGGTGCTTCACTTTCTCCAGGTATGTCGCGAGACGGTCGTTCAGAACCTGCATCAGCTGTTTCTCATTGACGATGTTGGACATGGCTTCTCCGAGAGAACCTCCACCCGCCCTGAAACTCGCCCCGAAGGAGCCTCCACCTCCTGCGCTCGAGAAAGAGCCTCCAACCGTCCTCAGACTAGACGAGAAAGAGCCTCCACCCGCGCCGTAACCAGACCCAAAACCTGATCCGAAGCCCAATCCAGCACCGGACCCAAAGCCGAAACCGGCTCCAGATCCGAAGCCAAAGCCGGCGCCGCTCTGCAGACCTCCAGCCATCGCCGACTGACTTCCGAAGCTGGAGAAGCTGACGGGAGCCAGCGAACGGCCACCGGCCGCAGAGAAAGACCTGCCAGAGAAACGCTGAGATCTGAACGCCATGTTAAGACGTGAGACGGTGAGTGGAGACGATATCAGCGGAGGCACCCGTGTAGAGTAGTGCAAGACGCTGGAGACGGCGTGTTTTATAGCCGGTCTTCATGTGCGTCAGGGCCCCTGGGAGAGAGCGTACGGCCCCGGGGACAGAACCGTTTCCAGACATAATGACATGCAAATATTTAAAAAAAGTACTTTGATGAAGAACCATGAGAAAAGTGAGGAAACATCTCTGAGGAAGAGCTGAATTCAGGTGTAGTTAATGCTCATCTGAGCTTGTTACATACAGTTAGAAACACAACACTACACGATTTAAACATTGAAAATACTGATACAGTGCAAACCTGATGTTTTCTTGGGTAAAGCCACGCTGTGCCGTGTGTGTATTTGTGCAGTTCAAGCAGGTAGTGACTGTGCAGCACACCTTATGTTGGTGAACAACTTCAACCAGTTTTATTTTTATAAAAGGCCTCATCGTTGAGAAGCTGAAATAGTATCTCTGGATGTTTGAGAGTCTCACGCTCACAGGAGCCTCGGGCACAAATTCTGCAGATTTCTCATCATCTCTCTCTTCACCATCTGCACATTAAACAGGCAAATTAGTCATTGCTGTGAGGATTAAACAAAACTATGTAAACGCTCAGTGTGTGTGAACCGTGTGTGTCGGTGATCTCATCAGCACGGGCACTAATACTCTTTGACCTTTTGAAATACTTGTGAAAAACACTCTTTCAAACATCAGATTCTGCCCAAATGTGTATATGTTGCCTGAGCACAATAAACTCATTTGTTGTCAGTCTTTGGAGTTGAAATGTTAGAAATGATTTTATTGACCTACACGTTCATCATCACCATCATCATACAGCAGGAAAAACACACAAGGATGATGTCAAAACTCATATTAGAAAATATCCCAGCAGCCCGTCACACACACACACACACAGACAGAGCAGGAGGTGATGAGACACATATCAGATGGTAAAGACACGAGTCCTTCATATATGATACTGAAAGTCTCTTATATTCATTTACCATAGTACAAGTCCAAAAAACAGTATTATAATGCTCTTTATGAGGTCATTACTCTTTCTCCCACATCCAACCCATCAGTCCTGAAACAAACACACACACACAAATTAAGGAAATGTCTACACACATACATTACATGAGCCACCAACACTGATGCTTATGATGCAGGTCCAATGGCTTTTTAATACTGATCCAGGATCAGGTTCTCAGGACCGTGACTCACTGATCCATATTCAGCTGACAAACTCTGTTCAACAGTCCAGACATCTGCTCACACACATGAACACACGATGCCTCGCAGTCTTTGGACGGCCGGAGATCCATCAGGAGGAAAGCCAGAATCATTTACTCCACACAGATTCATGAAGAATGGAAAAGCTGATGAAATATTATAAAAGAGAATAAGAGTTCTCAGCAGGAGATCTTCTAAAATCATCTAGCCAAACAGAGACTAGACAGTGAAACCCAGCACTAAAACTACAGTACCTGTAGACTTGAGATTCAAAAGTTTGTATCTATAAGAGGAAAAAATATAGATCATAAAAATCAGAGAGAAACGCTTCAAGTGCTCAGTTGGTGTGACCATCAAGAGATATTTGGACTGAACCGAACGTTCACATGCAAACAGGACGTGTGGTTTCCTCAGTCTTTAGTAACGTGAAAACCTTAGGGCTCGTCTGTCTTCATGCAGAGTCAGAAAACATGAGATCATAAACAGTTAACTCGATTCGCTTCATTATAGAGAGAGATTGTGTTGTGGATTTAGTGCTGGTAAGATTTTTGTTTATGGCACTTATAGTGGGTTTACATGATTTGAGCGTAGCTTAGGTGCGTTCACGCCTTGTCATAATTACGAGATACCAACTTGTAAAAAGCGTTCACGTCCTCGAAAAACTCGTAATTACAACTTGTAAACTGGGAATTTTCTAAGAGCCACGACCACCTCAGTTGATAGTGTTGCCATAGAAATGCATAATTCTGAATCCAAGGATGTGAACAGCTCAGATTAGAACAGCACACGTTGTCATCTCGATATTATCGTAATTATGACATGGCATGAATGCAGCATAGTTTAGCTTGGAGGGTGTGGTTATTTTGAGTGGATGGGGTTACTTGTGTGGGTAGGAGGGATTTATCTTAGCTGGAGTCATTAGGTGTGGTTGACTTAATGCAATGCTGTGCAGACCGATCTGTATATGACATCAAAGTACCGCGAGAGTGATAAGAGAGCAGACAGCTTCTTATGCTTTTGAATCGCTCTCGCGATACTTTGATTTCGAATCCTTTGCCCGACAAGACATTGGAGTGGAGTCTATTTGGGTGTGGCTAGTTTTGTAAATGGGAGGGGTTTATTCCAGTAGGTGTGGCTTATTTAAGTGGGAGTAGTTTATCTCAGCAGAAGTGGTTTGTTTTGAGTAGGTGGAGTCTATTTGGGTGTGGCTACTTTTGTAAATGGGAGGGGTTTATTCCAGTAGGTGTGGCTTATTTAAGTGGGAGTAATTTATCTCAGCAGGAGTGGTTTATTTTGAGTAGGTTGAGTCTATTTGGGTGTGGCTACTTTTGTAAATGGGAGGGGTTTATTCCAGTAGGTGTGGCTTATTTAAGTGGGAGTAGATTATCTCAGCAGGAGTGGTTTATTTTGAGTAGGTGGAGTCTATTTGAATGCGGTTAGTTTTGTAAATGGGAGGGGTTTATTCCAGTAGGTGTGGCTTATTTAAGTGGGAGTAATTTATCTCAGCAGGAGTGGTTTATTTTGAGTAGGTGGAGTCTATTTGGGTGTGGCTACTTTTGTAAATGGGAGGGGTTTATTCCAGTAGGTGTGGCTTATTTAAGTGGGAGTAGTTTATCTCAGCAGAAGTGGTTTATTTTGAGTAGGTGGAGTCTATTTGGGTGTGGCTACTTTTGTAAATGGGAGGGGTTTATTCAAGTAGGTGTGGCTTATTTGAGTGGGAGTAATTTATCTCAGCAGGAGTGGTTTGAGTAGGTGGAGTCTATTTGGGTGTGGCTACTTTTGTAAATGGGAGGGGTTTATTCCAGTAGGTGTGGCTTATTTAAGTGGGAGTAATTTATCTCAGCAGGAGTGGTTTATTTTGAGTAGGTGGAGTCTATTTGGGTGTGGCTACTTTTGTAAATGGGAGGGGTTTATTCCAGTAGGTGTGGCTTATTTAAGTGGGAGTAGTTTATCTCAGCAGGAGTGGTTTGAGTAGGTGGAGTCTATTTGGGTGTGGCTAATTTGGTAAATGGGAGGGGTTTATTCCAGTGGGTGTGGCTTATTTAAGTGGGAGTAGTTTATCTCAGCAGGAGTGGTTTATTTTGAGTAGGTGGAGTCTATTTGGGTGTGGCTACTTTTTTGGGCGTGCCATGTTTCTTAGTGTGCCAGAGATGGGAGGGAATAGTGAAAGCATCGACACTCATGCTCAGGGTATGAGATGGAAGCGTATTGAACTGTTTCCTGTCAGAGCTGTATTTATAAATGGCCTCCACGGCTGACGAGGAAATGGCACGCGGGCCGACGCCGCAGATTCGATGCAGCTCCTCCGACTGTCCGTCTAGGGTGTAGATGGCACGGAACTGACAGTTGGAATCACGCAGGAGAATCAGGAAGTGACTGGCGGAGCTCTTCTCCATCTCCTAGAGAGACAGGAGGGAATGTGAACGTCAGAAAGTGAAAGTGCACAAAGGGAGTAATGTCTGTGTAGAAAGATGAACAGTGACGCACCTCTATGATCTTGTTTTTCTGGGATTCATTGACTTTGCCAGCAAGGCAGCAGCGTGAGAGTGCGTTGTGAATGATGAACTTGTTGGATTTAAAACTGGGTTCCTTAAATAATTTAGGTCCTGAGACAGAAGATAAAATTGTGAGTAAACTGAGAACTGGAAAACCACACAGATCAAATGAGGTACTGACTACAGCCAGCAAGTGGTGCTATTTCTTCATCTTTTCAAAACAGGTCAAACCACTTGATTTTAATTCATACTTACCTGTTCTACACAGTGCAGTTATACCTCTAAAGGGTGTTATTATGATTACCAACCACTCAGAAAACCTTATTATCTTCAGTCACGCTCTAGCAACCACCCTGAAGATCCTAGAAATTGCCCGCCAATTACTCAGGACACCCCAGCTACCTGCTTGCAGAAGACCTCAACTAGCCTAAGTTCTATATTCCAACTAGCAATCATTCAGAACAGCCTAGCAATGCCCCCGCAAACAAAACATTACCTTATCCACTTTGTAAACCTTATTAACCCTACAGGAACATCTCAGAAATCACCCAGAACATCCTTTGAGGTGCCTAACAATCATTCAAATCCATTCAAGACCACATTAGCAACACTCTAGCACCACAAAAAAACATCCTAGCAACTTCCTAGTAACCACTCAGAACAAATTGGCGACCACATACAGAACTACAAATGACTTAAATTGTTCTAGAATTTCACACTAACACTAACTTTTTTGAAACATGGAAACTGATCTTAAAATCAGCAATCAGCTCTTTACCTGTGTATTCTGGGAGTGCGGCTGGAGAGAAGGCATTGGAGGCATGTTCCCAGTCTTTTTCCCCATTCTGATTAGCCAACTGCCCTGATGACATCACCTTTGAGGGCGACTCTGAACAACTGAGTTGTAGAGTGAGAGAGGAAGCTTTTAAGTAAAGACAAAGATGCATGGAAGACAGAAGACAGCAACATGGAAGCTGGGTACAGTACCTTGCTGGCTTTTCAGTTGATGGAGATGTGCCACCTTTCTGGTTAACGACAACTGTGTGAGTGAACAAAACTGGTTTTAGGGCAAAATACAAAACAACTTCAAACTCTACTCCCATCTGACACTGCTCAACAAACAGGTTAACAGTTCTGTCCCAAATTCATTTTGGTTGAGTAAATGTTGCTGTTTCACTCATACAGACAGATAGCAATTCTGTTTGTTGACGCTAGTAGTTACCCAGTTCACCTTTAAGTACTAGTGATTACCTGTTTTGTTCTTCCCCGGTGAGCGTGTGCGAGTAAGTTCATGGTTGTTGTGCGGTTTGTGAGCATGTTGTTTTTTGCCGCTGTGCTTTGCTGGTTTCTGTTTGAGAACTTTCCCTAGATCAGCCATTATCTTCAGCTGCTGACGCCTTTCATACTCTGAACTGGTGAACGTTCCTCGCCGCAGGGGCGTTCCTGGGGGCGTGGCTTTTGAGGGTGGGGGTGGGGTGTATGAAGTGGGCAGTGACTGTGAAAGCAGCAGAGTTTGAGAAGGTCGCAGGTCATCCAAAGAAGCCTGTTGACTGTTGGATAAAGCAGAGATCAGTGAGTCCTGCATGAAGGTCCTGAATGAACGGGTTTGGACAAGTAGGTGTTATTACCTGTTCTCAGGGTCTTGCCCATGTCTTGCACGTTTTTTGATCTCTTGAGCCCGTCTTTGCTGCCGTTCCAACAGCTGAGCTCTTTTCTGGGCCATCTCCTCCTCCGAAAGACCCTCCTCCTGAACCCAGAAAAACACACGTTACAAACAACTCAGACATGCACAATCAACCAAAGCGCAAGCAGACTTTCACAAACCTTGAAGAACACATCGAGTCCCATCTTGCTCTCATTCTCTGTCTGGTCGCTCATGGAATCTGATGAGAATATTTCTGTACCCTGTTCCAGATCCGTGTCATCTCCCACCGTCCCCGCACCCTCGGTCTCATCTTTCACCAGGGCACTGCTAAGCAGCATGTCACTTTCAAATGAGCACTCTGACGGGGCTCCTGAGCTGTTCCCACCTCCCAACAGTTCAGCTGGGAGTGCAGAAGGAGGTCCAGCCTCCAGCTCCAGGTTGAAGATCGGGGTGTGATGGTCGCTGGAGCCAGATTCTGAGGTGCTCTCTTGAGGCGGAGCAGGTCGCGGTGGAGAGTCATGGGGCGTGCATGGACCACCAAGTCGCAGCGAGGAGCAGGTCTGCACCTGGCACAGGCTCGGAGAGCCTCGCCGCAGATGGGGAAGCGTGTCCACGTTCTGTGGGGGCGTAAGGACACGTGTGAGAGGCTGGAAACCGAGGTCTGTGGGGCGGGAGGGACGTTGCCGTTTGGGGCTCTTGGGAGCAGCACCACGGGATTTGCGTGAAGCAGATGCTGCTGAACTTTTAGGGGATCTGGGTGTGTCAGAAAGTTGTCCGGAGCGGGATGGAGATCCAGAGGGTGAAATGATACGGGTGGACTCTCTAGAAAGATGAGGGGGTGTAGCAGGGGATTTGGAACCAGCCTGGATGACCCAGGCCTTGCTGGAGGTAGGTGTCTTATTTGAGGGGGTGTTTTTCGGAGAACTCAGAGTTTTCTTTCCCATGAGCTTTTGCTGCTGTTCTGTAAGGCGCTGCATGTCTCTTTGTAGGAACTGTAGGGTGGAGGTTAGCTTGGCTACTGCCTCATTATATTCCACCAATGGTGGCTCTTTCTCCTCCTCTTTCTTCGTTTCAAAAGAGAAGGTAACCTGTTTCTCCAGTTTAGGTGGAGCTACTACATCACCAGCATTCTCCATCTTCTTCTGCTCTCCATCATTTTCTTTCTTCTCCTCCTCCTTTTTCTTTATTTCTTCCTCCTTCTCTCTGTCCTCCTCTTGTTGGAGCTGCTGCTCCATTCGTGTCAGTCGTTCATCCAGAATGAGGGACTGTCCGTCATCTTCCAGTTCTTCCCCCTGTTTCTTCTGGAGTTGAAGGAAGGCAGTCTTACCCAGCCTCTGCCTGTGCTTGGTAAAGATGGCCTCGATCCGCCTCTTTTGAGCTTCGATAGCTCTACGTTTCTCCTCCAGACGTGCACCTAGCTCCTGCGCCTCCACTGCCCCAACGGGGCTCATCATTGCAGGGCTCAACAACGACTCCACTTCCTGGGGCTTGGAATTACTTGGGGATTCTGGCATCTTCTTCCTGCATTCAGCAAAGTTTGTCATGCGACCAGTCTTGGGCCCGTTGGCTGGGCTGGAGGAGGTTTTGGGAGAGTCTTCAGGTGTGTCGCACTCTAAACCTTCATGGTTTTCTTGTGAACCAACAGGTTGTCGTTTACGGTTCCCGCAGCTATCAAGCCCTCCTCCAATTGGTCGATACATCATCCCCGACCGGCAGGGGGCAGAGCTGCTCAGTCGGGATTCAACCCCCTCAGGGGAGTGGAGGTAAAAGCCAGAC
This sequence comes from Aspiorhynchus laticeps, assembly GCA_023376895.1. NCBI lineage: Eukaryota > Metazoa > Chordata > Actinopteri > Cypriniformes > Cyprinidae > Aspiorhynchus > Aspiorhynchus laticeps. The sequence continues at coordinate 50,343,389 of CM041797.1, read as the reverse complement.
GGTGCTCCCTCTGGCCGCAGCCGGGGCTCATTGTGTACCGGACGGGCAGTATGAAAAATCTGTAATGCTTCTTCTATGGTAGGTAACTCTCCTAGAGGAGCATGACCAATGAGTTTACTCAGATCCTCTGGGGGGGTGTAAGTAACAGGGTTGGTTACCATTGCAAGGCTGTCTGTGCTGACGGAACGGAAGAGAGGATTGCCCATAACTACATCAACATCACTGTCCAGTGGGAATGGGATGTTGAAGGACACGGCAGAGAGAGGACGGCTGAGACAGAGAAATGGAAAAAGATTGAAGATCCCTGTTACTTGATGAAAATGTTTAATGATTTACAGTACTATTTAGTCACATCATTTTGATCCTAAAAATGTTATTAGTTGTACTTTCTTGAACTGAAAGATCATGATAAAAAGACATACCTAATTTGCTTTTTGCTCCAGCCCCGTCCTTCTACATAACATCAAACATGAAAATAATAGATCAGTTACATACAAAACACAATAAGGATACATAATTGCAAATATAAAACTACAAATTCTACAAAAAGCACAGCTTGTAGCCCAAAGCCTAAACTGAGAAAACGAACTCCACATGCAAAACAAACGAGAATCCACATTCCAGAGAGCTCTCACCAGACACAGAAGAGGACTGAGGCAGGAGCGACTGCTTCAGAAGGAAAGATGGAGCTCCACTGCAAGAAAGATATCAAATCCCATGATGCAGTTCAACTGCTAACAAGATAAAGCAGCGTCTTAGTGTTTTATAAAGAGAGCTTTACCAGTTGCTGTTGCCACTGATCGGACTCGTGCAGTCGACCAGATCTGATGCATCTGTAGGACAACAGAGAGCTTGTTTAGGATCTGAATGTGCTGTTTGTTTTTGTTCACTCATATGTTTATGTATGTTTATTTCCACCTGTTAGGTCCAGTGTGTGTTTGGGTTTGACAAAGTCTGGTTTCTGCACTTCGAATGTTGCGAACAGCTCCGAAAGGAAGCACATAATGTTCACCTTTTGGGGTCAAAAGACAAAATGCTTACATATTTATCACAATATTATACATTTCATGATTCTCAATAAACACTATGCTGCATGTC
>CM041797.1:50327291-50334791 GCA_023376895.1 Aspiorhynchus laticeps | reverse complement strand
AATATGTGACCCTGGAGCACAAAAGCAGTCATCAGTAACACAGGTATATTTGTAGCAATAGACAACAATACATTGTATGGCTCAAAATTATACATTTATCTTTTATGACAAAAATCATTAGGATATTAAGATCATGTTCCATGAAGATATTTTGTAAATTTCCTACCGTAAATATATCAAAACTTAATTATTGATTAGTAATATGCATTGCTAAGAACTTCATTTGAACAACTTTAAAGATGATTTTCTCAATATTTAGATTTTTTTGCACCCTCAGATTTCAGATTTACAAATATTGTCCGATCATAACAAACCATACATCAATGGAAAGATTGTTTATTATTGATTTCTTTTTTTACTTTGAATTGTAATTTTAAAAAACAAAATTGAACCTTATGACTGGTTTTGTGGTCCAGGGTCACATATACAACTATACGAGTATCAGGACTGAAACAGGATTGAGATTTTAGGATACAATTATCAAATACATATAAAATAGCCACACGGACTACATGCTTTTAATGCATATAATGTCCTGGGGACAGAAATGGCACCCATTCAGTGAGTGGCCCGTATAAATGTATGTGTATGTGTGTGTGTGTTATATAGATAAATCAATCTTAATGTCTTAATACATATGTTGCTCTGAAATACTTGATTCTAAAGAGTCAGTCTTTCATATCGCTCTCTTTCTTCTCTCATAACAAAATAACTGAGGTTCTAATCAATGTATTGTTCACAGATATCTATACATTTACTTGTTTAGTAATTAGATGTGTGGTAATGTTCATTCAGTCAGTCGTTATCAGTAATAACCCCTTCAGGAGGACACTGATCACCTGTCAGGGTTTATTTTGTGATAATGACCCAGAAATGCTTCATCTGTCATTTATTGAAGGTAAATCCTGAGTGAATCTGCAGTGAGAGCATCAGCTCGGTGATAAGCTGCTGTGTTTGTGTCTGTAGTGATTCAGATGTAGGTCATGAGACCTGGAGACTCTTCATTCAGCTCTAGTGATGTTAGTAGTGGCCCAGCAAGTCCTGCTCTGTGTGTGTGTGTGTGTGTGTGTGTGAGAGGGGTTTGCGTGACTGAGAGAAACACATCATGAAGTGTCTCTTGTGAGTCGAGTGACTCTCTCTCTGATTGTGTGTCAGACTCATGCAGGTCACATCACAGTCAAAATCTCTTTATCGTCTTCTCTCTGTTGTGTTGAAGAAATTCAGCATCTTGTGAAATATTATAATTTAAAACAGCAGTTTTCTATGTGAATATATGTGACCCTGGACCTCAAAACCAGTCATAAGTGTCAATTTTTCAGAATTGAGATTTATAGATCACATGAAAGCTGTATAAATAATATCTCCATTGATGTATGGTTTGTTATGATAGGACAATATTTGGCTGAGATACAACTATTTGTAAATCTGGAATCTGAGGGTGCAAAAAAATCTAAATATTGAGAAAATCACCTTTAAAGTTGTTCAAATGAAGTTCTTAGCAATGCATATTACTAATCAAATATTAAGTTTTGATATATTTACAGTAGGAAATGTACTAAATATCTTCATGGAACATGATCTTAATATCCTAATGATTTTTGGCATAAAAGAAAAAAGTATAATTTTGACCCATACAATGTATTGTTGTCTATTGCTACAAATATATCTGTGTTACTTATGACTGCTTTTGTGCTGCAGGGACACATATATTTACTGAGTAACAGTAACAGGAGTGAGTAGTGGCATCTGATTTATTAATGTAAATATTAATGTAGATACATTTGAAAATGCATTTTTTTCTCTATATTTTGGTCTATCCACACTGACACAATGTGTTTGCTCAGAGAAAGCTTATAGTTGTTCTAGTGTTGTTGCTTTATATGACATTCCTGCAAGTAGCTTATGACATGAAAAACATCAGATAAATGTAGCTACTTGCAATTTCTGCCGTGACCTGCACTAAAAGAAAACAATATCCACAGAGAAACTCAAAAGGCATTGTTTGTTATACAGATTCTGAATAATTCAATATTTGTGTTTTTTGGAAGCAAGTGGCATCCATTCGGTGGAATGACCCATGTATTGAGAGGTCACGATGGGACTGATTCTAGCCATCAGTGATTCGCTTTAAAAACGCGTTTGGGACGCAAAAGGCTCCGGGCCTCTTCAGACAATGACGCTCCATCTGAAACTCCGGCGACGCTCCTGAGCGCAACAACAAAGACCCCCCTTGTGTGTTATATGGGGTTGATGGAAATAGTGTGTTATTGTAGTGTGTTGGAGCTGCTGCTATACGACCAGCTGCTGATTCACTGGATCTCACACACACACAGCCGCGGTGACGCCCTGCGCTCCGGTACACGCGCTCATCTCCAACACACACACACGCACACACACACACCGTCTCTGCGGCAGCGCGCGGATGCTGAGTGTGGTGCTGATGCTGCGGACGCACGCAGAGGTTTACCTTCTTCAGGTCCGCGGCTCCGGTCCAGCAGCCAGCGCACACCGGCGCGGGTCTTGGCTCGGGTGGGGTCGTACCGGTCCAGAGGGCAGATGTCCGGCACCGGCGCGTCCCTCTTCGCCGCGGACGCGTCCATCGCCAAGCGGACGCGAGAGGAACAATGAAATGACGGGCGAAAAGGCGCTTCCTACGGCGTCATTGTGCGGTGTGACCGACAGATGCGCCACACACCGGAGAGCGCGATGATCCGTCACCGAACGCGCCGCGGAGCGTCACTCTCGCGCATAACGCAGCCTCCGAGCGTCAGGTGTCCGCCAGAGCTGTCAATCACACCGCGGCCGTCCAATCACGCGTCAGGATGGGCGGAGCCAACACAGAAGGACAGAGAGAAAGAAAGGAATAAGGAAGGGGGGGAAGAAAGAAAGACAGAAGGAATGAAAGAGAGAGAGGTTTCTCGCTCACTCTGACTGTAAACACTGGAGCTGATCTTCATTCACTCGTCCAGCTCAGATTATCAGCCTAGTATACTTTCTGAGTTCTTAACTGTTCATAAATACTTTCATTTTGATTGTATTGTTTAATTCAGTATATATATTCAGTAAATAAAAACGATTTTATTATATATGCGTTTCAGATGGATTTCTTAGATCTTTCTGAAGCGGCTCACGAACCTTTAACATTATGCAAAATAAAATGGATTTTGAATTAAACAAAAATCAGTTTATACATCGAACAGTAACATTGCATAGGATAAAAGCTGTTAACTTTATATTTTCCAGATATTATTTGTAATTTCTTCTGGATTACAGTAGTAACAACATGAAAGCAGACATGCCTTCTTTATAAAGACAATGTTTTTCTCACACAGTAATATATAATTTTCATTTTTTATGATTTAGTTAATTGTTAGCTTTTCATTAATCTCACAACCCCCCTGCAGTTCCTTTACGAACCCTAGTTTGGGAAACCTTGACGTAATATAATGTTTAATGCACTTGTTGTAAATTACAATGAATGGAACAAGTTTTCTTACTCTTTGCATTTGTTACATCATTAAGGTACAAGATGATGCTATTTAAATCACTGTGATAAACGAGTTAAATCAAAAGTAATCTGATTATATTACCTAAAATGTGTATTGTAACAGATTACGTTACCGACTACAATTTTTGTCATGTAATCTGGATTCAGTAACGGATTACAATTTGTAAGTAATCTACCCAGCTCTGTGTACAAGTCATTTAACTTCTTGTAATTTCAACTCAAATATTAATCTGACTCCTGAATTTTTTTTTTTTTTTTTTAAATTGAATAAACTTGGTGAATTAATGTGATGCATTATATATAATGTACTTGATATATAATATACTTCAGCTGTCTATAAGCTTTAGGAAGGCTGTCCCTCATGTTTAGAGGCCTTGCATTAAAAGGGAAACCCCTGATCTACAGTAAATCCAGACCCTGTGGATCAGGAGCGTGTTCACGCTGAATGTGGATCAGGAGCGCACTCACACTGAATGTGGATCAGGAGCGTGTTCACGCTGAATGTGGATCAGGAGCGTGTTCACGCTGAATGTGGATCAGGAGCGTGTTCACACTGAATGTGGATCAGGAGCGTCTTCACACTGAATGTGGATCAGCTTCACACTGAATGTGGATCAGGAGCGTGCTCACACTGAATGTGGATCAGCTTCACACTGAATGTGGATCAGGAGCGTGCTCACACTGAATGTGGATCAGCTTCACACTGAATGTGGATCAGGAGCGTGCTCACACTGAATGTGGATCAGGAGCGTGTTCACACTGAATGTGGATCAGGAGCGCGCTCACACTGAATGTGGATCAGGAGCGCGCTCACACTGAATGTGGATCAGGAGCGTGCTCACACTGAATGTGGATCAGGAGCGTGCTCACACTGAATGTGGATCAGGAGCGCGCTCACACTGAATGTGGATCAGGAGCGTGCTCACACTGAATGTGGATCAGCTTCACACTGAATGTGGATCAGGAGCGCGCTCACACTGAATGTGGATCAGGAGCGTGTTCACACTGAATGTGGATCAGGAGCGCGCTCACACTGAATGTGGATCAGGAGCGCGCTCACACTGAATGTGGATCAGGAGCGTGCTCACACTGAATGTGGATCAGGAGCGTGCTCACACTGAATGTGGATCAGGAGCGCGCTCACACTGAATGTGGATCAGGAGCGTGCTCACACTGAATGTGGATCAGCTTCACACTGAATGTGGATCAGGAGCGCGCTCACACTGAATGTGGATCAGGAGCGTGCTCACACTGAATGTGGATCAGGAGCGTGCTCACACTGAATGTGGATCAGGAGCGTGCTCACACTGAATGTGGATCAGGAGCGTGCTCACACTGAATGTGGATCAGGAGCGCGCTCACACTGAATGTGGATCAGGAGCGCGCTCACACTGAATGTGGATCAGGAGCGTGTTCACACTGAATGTGGATCAGGAGCGCGCTCACACTGAATGTGGATCAGGAGCGCGTTCACACTGAATGTGGATCAGGAGCGTGTTCACACTGAATCTTCCAGAAGCACAGCAGATCCAGGCATCTCTTCCATCTCACAGGATCTGAGGGAGTGGGCCCGGTTGCACGAAAGTCCTTAAGTAACTTAAGTAATTAGACATAGGGGTATCCCTGAGGTAAGGGATTTCTTTAAGAGCTTAACTGTCACCCTTACCTAAGTGTTTATACTAAGCGTTTCACGGTAGTTCCTGGCAACATAAGGCAATGGCCGTCGCGGTAGCTATAGTTACTACATCACCTACTTATACTATGCCCTAAATGTATGTACTCTTTTTGTGAAGAAAAGTACATACTTTTGAGTATGTAGCAGAATAGTAGGCAAGCTTTGGGACTTACTAATTCTATTTTTGAAAACTATTTAGGACGGATAGTATGCGAATTGGTACGTAGCAAGCGATATGTATATCTCTGACAATAAACAGAACATAAGGAAATACAAACCTAACCAACTAAAACACGAACAAATAAACGAGCGCTGCCCGATTCTGCGCTGTTTTGTGTGCAGTCGTTACCGAGGAAACTGCTGTGTTTCTGCAGTGAAAGCTCCCCCTGCTGACCAATGATGGAAATTTTAATAAATGTGAAAATTAACCCATGTTTTGACGAGTTGTAAATGAGAACAGGTGGATCGACAAGAAGATAATGCATTATAAAAATCTAAACAATTAAGGCATACATTACATTTATATTGTTATTTAATTAATGTAGGCTAATAATTGATTAATAATAATTGTTTAAATATAATAATTGATACAACATCCATTTTCTTAAAAAAAAAATATAAAATGTTTTGTTTTGTGAAAACCTGTAACTCATGCATTTTACAGTTTAATATGTTACCTAGTCATTGCCTACTATGCTAATATGATATTTTATTTGAGCAGGTCTTAAAAAATGTCTTAAGTCTTACATTTCAGCTTAAAAATACTGAGATTTAGATGACTAAAGGGAGCTGTTTTGATCTCTTAACTTTATCAAGTTGAAATAGTTACGAAGGACTTTGTAGCAACGCTTAAGGGAACACTTAGGTAATTAAGGGGGAATAGTTAATGACAGCCTTAAGGTTCTTTAAGTTGACCCTTAGGATTTTTCTTGCAACCCAAGTTTCACTACGGGTTCCCTTAACCTCATAACTAAGAGATTTCTTAGCTTAAGGGCTTTCATGCAACCGGGCCCTGCACCTCATGTCAAGTCAAGTCAAGTCAAGTCACCTTTATTTATATAGCGCTTTTAACAATACAAATTGTGACAAAGCAACTGCACAATATCAAAATGGGAAAATAGTGTCAATAATGTAAAATGACAAGATTAAACACTCAATTTTCAGTTAAAGGCATTTCATTGTTGAATTCAGTGATGGCATCGTCCAGCTAAGTTCAGTTCAAAAAAAATTTTGTTCAATCAAGTCGACGATATTGCTGGAAATGAAGTGTCCCCAACTAAGCAAGCCAGAGGCGACAGCGGCAAGGAACCAAAACTCCATTGGTGACAGAACGGAGAAAAAAACCTTGGGAGAAACCAGGCTCAGTCGGGGGGCCATTTCTCCTCTGGCCAGACGACACAGCAGTTCAATTCCAACTGCTGCAAAGTCAGATTGGATGGCTCAACAGGTTCCCGAGGTCTTTTCCTGATGGCTCTCTAGGTGACGGGGTCCTCACTGGGGGTCTGTCTCTGGGGCTCATCTAGGTGTCCTGGTCTCCGCTGACGTTCAGGGCTGTAGTAGAGGTCGTCTCTAGGTGCTGATCCACCATCTGATCTGGTGACTGCAGTGACCTCGGAATAAGAAAGAAACAGACTAATATTAGCGTAGATGTCAATCTTTTTACGATGTAACAAGTACATCATGTGTTATGGGAAGTGTTCCCGGTTCCGGTTGATCTAATTAATGCAGCCTAACAATCGTTTAACGGATTTGAATAATAGAAGTGTATTAGTGTGTTATGTGTACGCCAGGTTAAAGAGATGGGTCTTTAATCTAGATTTAAACTGACAGAGTGTGTCTGCCTCCTGAACAGTGTTTGGTAGATTGTTCCAGAGTTTGGGCGCTAAATAGGAAAAAGATCTGCCGCCCGCAGTTGATTTTGATATTCTAGGTATTATCAAATGGCCAGAGTTTTGAGAACGCAGTGGACGTGAAGGACTATAATGCGATAAGAGCTCGCTCAAGTACTGAGGAGCTAAACCATTCAGGGCTTTATAAGTAATTAACAAGATTTTAAAATCTATGCGATGTTTAGTAGGGAGCCAGTGCAGTGTTGACAGAACCGGGCTAATGTGCTCATACTCCCTGGTTCTAGTAAGAACTCTAGCTGCTGCATTTTGAACCATCTGTAATTTGTTTATTAAGCGTGCAGAACAACCACCCAATAAAGCATTACAATAATCTAACCTTGAGGTCATAAACGCATGAATTAATATTTCTGCATTTGACATTGAAAGCATAGGTCTCAGTTTAGATATATTTTTAAGATGAAAAAATG
>CM041797.1:50311165-50327191 GCA_023376895.1 Aspiorhynchus laticeps | reverse complement strand
AATATCAAAAAATACGCTCGTACGACTGGTTCAAAGTCCATAAAATGCTCAATTGCACATGTGACAGTGAGAGACACACACGCACCTTCAGATAGCTCTCCAGCTTCTTGCCGATGACCTTGTGGTTGAGGATGCTGCGCGCCACGGACAGACTCGACCTCTGGGACTGCTCCATCATGCCCTGATTGATACACACAGACACAGGTCACAAGGTCAGACGAGCACTTCGCCAGCAGCTCAAAGCCTCAGACTTGATCCGATGTGCGTTTGTACCTTGCGATTGTAGTTGTGGTCAGATGACTTCAGGTGCTTCTGGATCAGCATGTACTGCATGGGAATGAAGACGTCACACGCCGAGCAGTGAGCCGCCTCCACCTTCTTCATGAAGTGCTCCATGCCGATATCTACAGACAGGAAATGACATCATGAGAGGCTCTGTTGTTAGAACACACACGCTTCTGCTCTGTTGAGCGCGACTCCGCACCTCGCGTCAGATCCTGCTCTTTGAACACCTGACAGATGACGGTGCTGTGGTTGTCCATCTGACTCACTCGCTGCTCCGTCTTCTTGTACTTGTTATTCAGATATTCTACAAAACACACAACAGCCGTTACGACACACTGGACTCCACGTATGAGTTGGCTTGTGAGCGAAGCGTCCGCACCTGCAGGAAGTCGGTGGTGGGCTTCGACAGCTGATTGGACAGAAACTTGAAGTGGTCCTTGTGGAACTTGCTCTCCAGATGGGCGGCCATGTCCTCGCTGTAGAACGAGCGGAACTTGCAGACGGAGCAGGCGAACGTCATCCTGGGAAAAACAACCTTGTGAGCCCTGGAAACAAGCACCCGGCACAGACGCCAAGGAACCTAACCTGTGTGCTGATACTTTGACCCCTGACCTTTCAAAGAAGCCTCTTTCTTCCTGACTTTGGCCGCAGAGGGCGGAGTCTTCTTCCCCTTGGCCTTGGCACTCTCGTCCTGATTGGATGGAGCTGGAGAGAGACAGATACAGTGTTTGTGGCAGCCGCATCACATCCCAACATTGTTTTCTCAGCACCTCGTGTTGTGATGCATTTCTGGGTTAAACAGGATCCTCAGCAAGATAAAGGACAGTACAGGACTTGATGGCATCCATCCAGAAACTGATTGGGTTAAATTAGTCAAGAGATTTAAGAGTCAATGAAGACCGAAGCATAATGCAATCGGGACCATGAACACGCAAAGTTAACAGGGTTTTCAAATAGTTGTATAGTGACAGATAAACTTTCCTGTCCACATCTAATTTAACTGCTTGGATCCTTCAGACGGGCTGCCAAAGCACTTTAAGATCCCACAACTGAAGCTGCCAACGTTTGCGGGATTAAATATCTATTAGATATCCAAAGATTTGCTTAAATGCAGAAGATGTGTTTAAAAAGACTTGTTTTAAAATTATCAGACAGAACTGTTAAACAAATGAATGATAATGTGAGCGCTGTGTCAAAATAAAAGTCCCACTTCCAACACTAATCGGCCAAACATCTGGAGAGCCAGATGTTTGTGTTTTACATTGAGCTGTTGCAGAAGAAAAGCCCAGGACTCACCAGCACTTTCCCCTCCATCTTCTGTTTTGGACTCCTGGAGAGCAGAGAGAGAGACGTTAGTTGCATTTCTGTATAATTCACTGTTTTTAATGACACCGATGATAAATGAAAGTGAACGCACCTCGGCAGCGGTCGCTTCCTCGGACTCCTGCGTCTGTTCTCCTGCCGCAGCGTCTGAAACACAACCACACGTATCAGCAATCACAGACGGGAGGCAGCAGATCAGCGCTTATCGTGGAAAAAACATGCGTACTCGTACTGGTGGCTGATGTTTCCCCCGCGGCTTCGGTTCTGCCCATCTTGGACTCGGGCTCGCCGGTTGCGCTCCGAGTCTGTTTCCTCTTCTTCTGCCCGTCGCGCTGACCTTTCGCTTGCTGCCACGACAACACACATGCAAATGAGATCTGAGGGCGTGTCCGTTTGCATCGTCGAGTCAATGATGAGAGGATTTACAGTGTTACTATCCTGACTGTGTGACACTTTACACAGCTACCCCCGTTGGTGTTTGTCAGTATCTAACTGGTCAAATGGGGGTCAGACTCTCCTCGAGGGAATGAATGCGCCTGATTGGACCCTATGTGCAGGGGTGAGCGCTGATCTCTCAGCCCCGCCCCCGCAGGGAACGGGCGGTACTTACTCGGTTCATGGGTCTCTTGCGGCCGTGCTGCCGGTTGGCCCTCGGGCCCCCTCCGAAGTTCCGCGCAGGGAAGTCCTGGGGCCCGCGCTGAGACTGGAAGGCCCCGCTGTCGGGGTACATGCGATGGGACAGGAGTGAGGGCAGCTTTCCTCGCCCCCCGGGGGAGTGGCCTTGGCCTCCGCCCCGCCCACTTCCTCCCCCCATGCTGCCAGAGGCGGAGGAGGAGGAGTCCTGCCTGCGGCCGAAGCCCCGCCCTCCGGCCGCTCTGCTCCTGCGCGGGGATCTCTGCCCCGCCCCCCAGCCGGAGCCCGAGAAGGCGGAGTCTCGAGTCTGCCGCATTTTGGCAGATCCGAAGGCGGAGCCGTCAAAGCCGCCGCTGCCCCCTCCGGTTCCACTCATGAGCCCAAAGCCCACGCCTCCGCGCTGGGCCATCATGTCGCCCCGGGAGTCGCTGTAACCGAAGCTACCGGATCTGTAGAGATCTCGGGGGCCGAGGGAGGCGGAGCGCGAGTCGAAAGACTCGTATTGGACAAACCTGCAGAGGGAGGGAGGCGCAGAGCAAAGGTCAAGCAGGGACCACCACATTCGGTCGGCGGCTCGCTTCGTTATGCAAACAAACCCATCCTTCAGCGCTCATTCGTTCAAGCCCTTCCACAGCCCCGTTTCTCAGGTGCATTGTGGGAAGAGACAGGCTGTGGAAAAGCTTCAGAATAACAGTTGCACAGATGAACATATAAGGCAACAACACTGCACATTCGGCACAGGACTGAAACGGTGCGATACGAGGACCTTCTGGGGTCTGCGAGGGCAGCGTTAGCATTATCTGTGACTTTAGAGTCAAATCTGATGGGGCCGTCAGGACGAAACAGAGTATGTGAGCGTGTTTTTGTGTGTTCAAATGATCAGGAAGGATTCACTGAATCTACATAACACCACTGCTTTAGTTGTTCCAATGACAAGAACCGAACATAACACTCGAAAGCAAATTACGACAACTTTACACAAGGCTGCGAGGGAACGAGGTATTAAAAATACCGTAATGCTAAAATATAATTGATTGCTGTGATAAAAGCCGCTTCAGTGTCACATGATCTTCAGAAATCATTCTAATATGCTGCTCAAGAAACATTTCTGATTACTATCAATGTTGAAAACGGTGATATATGTTATTTTTCAGGACCCAAAGATGAATAGAAAGAATCGTTTGTAAGATTATAAATGTCTTCACTATCACTTTTGATCAATTTAATGCATCCTTGCTAGATAAATATATTAATTTCTCATGTTTGAATGGAAGCAACATTCAAAATGTCTTCTCAAAACAATTTCTAGTGACAAGACAACCCATACAACAGACTAAACGTCTATCCATCACAGCCTTGTGCAAAAAGTGTAATATGGCATCTACCCTGATCACAGTTTATTAGACATCTTAAGTGCTGCAGGGACACACCGAGGAGATCTAGAAGGTCTTAAAACCATAAACCTAAAGCAGTTAGTGCTGCGGATGAGCTGGTGACGTGATCTGAAGAGAGGGATAACATTAGCAGACCGACATAATCACAAAATAATCTTAAAGACGAGCTGTCGACTAGACCGACGATCGTATCAGACTTTCCAGTCATAATGCTTCTATCACCAATTAGCAAACAAACTAGTGCTAGATGTGACAAAACAGCAGACGAGTCATTTTGATCTGAACGCTGGACATGTATATTATACATATTTAAACAGTCAAAAAATACAAATTGAGAAATATGATAATCCATGTTTCCTTTTGCCATATTTGCTTGTCTCCTCCCAACAAAATGAATCACAATATGCATTTAATGCCATAAATATAAGTTGCAATTGATTTCTCAATTTTTTTATCTATAATATCTGATATTTTGATTAGTGCTGGGCAATGATTAATTGCATCCAAAATGAAAGTTTTTGTTTGATGTATATAGATATATATGTGTGTATATATAAAGACATACAGTATATATTTTGAAAATATTTACATATCACTTATATTATATTTATAATTTTTTTTTGAATGTATACATTTACACAGTATTTATATATACACATACATAAATATACACAGTGTACACACATATATTATATAAACAAAACTTATTTTGGATGAGATTAATCGTTGCCCAGCACTAATTTTAAAGCATGCATATCTAGATACAGAGGAAAGCCTGCATGACTGGATATGCGTCGGATGACGGCAGCTGCTCGTCCGAGTGATACCGGCTCCGGGTTCAGGTGCATGCTGGGTAAGGTGAGTGTGTGCGGGTCACCTGTCGCTGCTGCGGCCGCCGCTCTTCATGCCTCCCTCCAGCTGCGTCAGCATGTCCAGGCGCTGGTTGATTTTGGCGATGACGTCGTCTGCGTTGGAGCTGCTGGAGGACAGCAGAGATCCTCCAGACAGACCTCTCTTCATCCGATCGCTGGACCCGTATCCGCCGCCTCCTCCGAACCCGCCGCCACCGCTAGACATGGAGTCTTTATATCCGTACAGGTCGTAGCTGCCCGAGCCTGAGCCATAACCAGATCATCAGTATCTGCTATACTAACGGATGCGAGTAATAGGGGTGGAACGGTTCTTGGTAAAGAAATCGAATTGTACGGTTCGGCACGCACTAGGACAGCGGTTCAACTAGGGCAAGGGGAAATACCGCCATCACCTGCTTTCAGATGGAGCGGCGTTTAATACACAGAGCCGTAGATCACTGACAAGCTACACAATATCGAGTTCATTATCACAGATGAATCGCCTTTGATATTGTGTAGCTTGTCAGTGATCTACGGCTCTGTGTATTAAACGCCGCTCCATTAGAGAGCAGGTTTACTACTAATCACAGAACCGGCTTTACTGACGAGATGCGCATGATCATAGTGTTCGATATATCGCCCAGCCCTAGGTTCAACTTAAATCTGATAACGCATCTGTAATACGGTTTGTTATAAATAACACAACAGGGTTCGGCTAAAGTACGTTTCTGTTGATGAATACACATTCTGGCTTCCCAGTACAACAACAGCGATTAAAAACAACATGGCCAACCATTCACTCTTGTTCAAAGCGAGTACCGAATGCTGGAATATGAGCATTTATTTAATCCGTCATCACCCCGGTGCTGATAGCGCTCTCTTTGAAGTATTGTGTTTGAATGGACAAATTCACCAAAAAAAAAAAAAGGTCAAAATACCATCTTGGTAAGTATCCCAGCAGACCTAGCTGGCTGAACGTACAGCATCAGTGCATTCTCTTAAAGTGACAGCGCATCCTTAATATTAATCAAACACTGCTCTGCTCTTGATTGAATAGCTTTTGTAACTCTAATAAAGATTAATCTTTAATTTATACAGTCAAATATGCAATGCTGTTTTACATTTCATGACTTTATTTAATTTCCGTACCTAAAAACTAATGTTAGTCCTGCTTAAAAAACCTGAAAAGCACTGTTTATTTTATTAGTATCTTTACTCTATTGTGTTTGTTTGTGCTGCTGCTTGTAGTTAGATTATTCTTATTTTAATAGTATAGTTTTTCCCTAAACACAGCACATACCGAACCGTACCGAAACCGTGAGTACAGCCCCGTTCACACTACAAGCGGCACCATCCCATTCATTTCAATGGAGAGCTGGCGATTTCCGGCGACAGCGACCGAATGGGGCGTGTCCAGCGACACGACAAAGCTCAGAATCCTTCAACTTTATGCAAATGAAGAGCGACTTTCGGGAGCGACAGCCAATAGGAAAGAAGACGGTTGAGCTCATGTGATCGTTCTCCTCTCAGCGGTAGATAAACATACGCAATGGAAAAAAATAGGCTCTGTTTCTCATTCATTTTTGTTTGCATGTACGGACTTAATTCATATTTATATTACATTTAGTATTTTGCCTCCAAAATGTTTGTATGTAGCGGCAAGAAACCTAATTAGCTGTCAAGGCAACCAGTAGCGTGAACGCCCACTAGCGTCCTCATCACAGCCCCTGGCGACGCTGCTAGTGTGAACTAGAGGTCTTCACGGGTCCAAAAATTCGTACCCGAACCCGAAGAGACCCGTAAATATGCTGCACGGAACCGACCCGGACCCGTATTTATTTGAAAGTGGGACCCGAACCCATGCAGACCCGAAAAAAAGCCTTAAATGTACTACCCGGACCCCACACGGACCCGACCATTATTCGAAAGTTGGACCCGAACCCGGCTGGGAAGACACAGACCCGACTGTACCCGTCCCGATCGGCACATATTGCACAGCAAATGCTATTAAGTCAATGAACAAGTTGCGGAAAAAAAACCTTTTTGCCTTAACTACTGTTAGTCTCCCTGACTGCGATGCATACAATCCTCCTTGCCAATAAATTTCCCTCCATGTTAGGCTGTTCCTCTCTCTTGCCGTCTGAAACAGCTTCTTAATGCACTCATTATTCCAACTTAAAAGTCTACCTGCTGAGATGGAGACGGATGACCAATGCAACTTCGCAGTTTTTTTTTCATCTGGAGTCAGCTTCGACTGTTACGTTTCCCCTTTTTGAACTACAATAACGATACTTTTTGTTGGTTGTAATAAAGACTCGGAGCAATTATTTTTTTTAGCAAAAAAATGCACAGAATTATAAGTTCGTTACACTTAACTGCGTGCGTGTTCAATAACAGGTGCGTCTCTTCAGTTTTGTTTCAGCCTTTTTTTTCCACATCACTATGAAGGAATCCATGATCACCGTCCACTTGCAGTAGCCTACTACTAACATTAACTCCACGCGCGCTTTGCTTCTGGCGGCTGAGGTAACGCGTGTTTTTTTTTCTTCCACCTTATTTCCCGCTCACACTTTTCTCATCCTAATTTTACAAACTGCAAGTTAGGCTACACACACGCATGCTGACTGACGCTGATCTCTGGCGGGTGCGGTGTTCTCCGATCGACTCGGGTATTACACACAAAGTTAAAAAGACCCGGGACGAACCGAGAAGTAATAGATTGGGACCCGACCCGGACCGGCTGACCTTTTAAAATATAGACCCGAACCCGTACGGGTCCCGGGTCCTCGGGTCCTCCGTGAAGACCTCTAGTGTGAACGCAGCTTATGTTGAACCGTTGCACCCCTAGTGAATAACCTGAAAGCTGAAGAAGGGTCTCACCTCTGGACGATCCTCCTCCACTGGATCCTCCCCATCCAGAGAACCCTGAAACCAGTCCAGAAACCAACACCAGTGAGTATACAGTATGAGAAATCAATGATTGCTTCTGTACGGCATAGTTGATCCATGACTTTCTAAGCCCTCTACATCTGTTTCCAACCTTTTTTTCATGCCCCCCCCCCCTCTACGTACACGTATGGTAATCTGAGCCCCCCCCCATTATATTTATACACGCCCATATATACATGCAATAATAATATACATTTATTGTGTCTTAGTAATGCACATTTGACTGAGTTGACAGTAGTTAGGATGCAGATGTAAATGTATGCTCATTATCAAAATCAGTAACATCTGTAAAAATTGCAACAACCTCCATTCTTATATGATGAAAGTTAATTTTTCTGACTGTTTGAGTTTTATTAAAATAAATCATTGTTCTTCCATAGTAGCATACATTTACATCATGATAACCAGAGTTAAAACCACACATATAGCACCTCAATACTGTGGTAAAAAGGCAACTATATGGTTTCTAGGCCTATTTATATGTAAATATCTCCAGATGAACACTTACTGAAGCAGCTCAGCTTTACTTTATTCTCCATCAATCATGTTTTAGTCTCAAATCTGATCATCAGGAGCCTTTATTATTCATCTCTCAATCAGCATTGCATTATATGTTTGGATCATTTACATCTCATCTGACTATAGACATATTATTGGAGATATAGAGCGATGGCTGATATTTAAATCATTATATGTCAGTATCTGCTGCACTGTTATAAAGATCTCATTGACTTACATTACAAGAACTTCATAAATATCAGCATCTGCAGCAAACTGCTCAGTTTCTGAGTCTCTGAATACAATTTAAACTGTTTTTTTCCTCCATATTAGACTATATGAGCCTGATGGATCACATATGATACTCAAGAAAAAACAACAACTTTAAAAACTATCAATATATATATAAAAAAATGTAATAGTTCAGCCTTGACAGATTATTTGAGTAACAACCGTGACAGCTTATTGGCTGCTCAGAGTCAGGTGGTATGAGAGGGCGGGGCTTACACACTTAAAACGACATCTGATTGGATAAAAATGTATACTGGAGCTCAATAAATATTTAGGTTTGTTTATTGTAAGAAAAAGTGCATAGATTTAGACTTATGCCAGTTATAGACATGAACTAAAGGCCTCAAACTACAATAGCATGAGGTGGACTATATTAGATGTCATTACACTCAATTAACTATAAACTCTGTATATAGATGTGAAAGTAAACAGCTGTAATCGAACAATAGAGCAGCAGAATGGACACGGCAGCCATTTTACAACAAAACGACTCCATTTTAGTCCATTTATTCCTATTAAACGCTCATTGAATGTAGATGTGGTAAGAAACGAATGGGATTGTTCGCGTGTTAGACCTCGTGTAATTAATCCACAGCACACACTATCATCCACACGCGTTTACTGAAGATTAAAGATGATTTTCTGCTGATTAAATAACCGATGTGAGACTATGTTAATAGCTTGCGTTGTTCGTTAAGCGCGTTCATGTGCGCGCCTCCGCCGGCAGACAATAACAACGGGTTTCACATCGACGAAACAACGCGTTAATATTAAAATACACTTCTACTAAAGGAGCCTAAGTAACCGATAAACTCGGTTTTAATGTCTTAAACAGTGTGTACGCCTTATTTTGACCTGCGCCATTTTAAGCACTGACCGAATCACGGAAGAATCGCGGTAACGTTAAGATACAGGGCTTAAACACACAACAACACACGCTCCCGGCAAACAAACACTCTTAATGAAATACATATAGAGTAAAAAACTAACCTGAAGAATATCCTCGATCCATCCTGCAGCAGTTTTCAGTGTAGCTCTGTGTGTGCGAGGCGCTCGTGCTTACGATCAGGCCGCTCTGAACCCGCCCACAAAGGGGTGTGGCTAAATGATTGACGCTCGAGCGAACCAATCATCGACCGTAAACTATTTCAAAATAAAAGTGTCTGGGATAAAACTGTTAGTTTAAAACAAACACTCAAGCCTGTGGTTTTGTTTATGATCCTGAAATAAGGCATAGATATAGAAAAGTAAAAAAAATAAATAATACATTAATAAACCAGATTAGGAAAATGGCTCTAGTATATCTGCAAATACATTCAGTCTAGATCTGATCATTTTTATTAAAATTCCACAAAAAGACTAGCTCACAGAGTATGACATTATTCAATAGTTTTATTTAAAGAGTATTTAAACAGATAAACGAGCAATTCAGAGAATACACATTGTTTTTTGGTCCCCACGTTTATGAAACTTACATTTTTCATACGATAAATACAGAATATTAGTGTAACCACATGTTTTAAATGCTCAAAATCCCAAAACAGATACATATAAAATATTCTGGCCTTATAAAATGACTCTGTGGAGAAGGCACTGTTATTGTTTCGCAGAAACACACGCTCATGTGTGTCTGGAGGCAGAAAATCCTTCATGTTCAACCAACCCAGAGAGAGAATGAGACCAATCAGAACCAGCCCTGCAAAACCAGTAGTGTGAGCACGGGTCGAACTATACCATACATGATCATAAACCAGAAATAATGTGTGATTTCATGGACCAGAGCCAGGAATGGTTTCAGCCGCTCACTGACGGACAGATCCTCCTCGCTGCCAGTTCCTCCACCGCAAACGTGTAGTTATACTGCAGAGAAACAACCTGGCGTTAAAATCTGCACAGAAATCAGCAAATGATCGCCTCAAACAAAGCCAGATTCAAAATAAAAGTCCTCCAGAACAATAAGAAAAAAGTCTCTAACAATCTTAAAATGATCAGGATTTATATTAATGCTAATTATAAAAGCAGTAAAGCTTGGTCTCCTCACCTCATTCTCAATGTCCTGCACTGATTTGACACGGAGGTCACTCAGCGTGCTCACAGACACCTGACAGACACAACAACACCTCTGTTATGGGTCACTGTGATTGGTTAATGACAGCATTCTGTGCTCAAAGACGTTTGTACAATAATCAAAGATCCTTCAGATCTTACTTCAGAATCTTCACTCTAGTCAATAACAATAATTAAGCCCTGTCTGTCTTTATTGAGCCATAATGACCAGATGAATGTGATTTCTTACATATATCCACATGTTAATGAGTGATGCAGTGACCTCTGACCTTTGAGTTTGACTGAGACGCAAACTTCGGGTGTAGAGAGAAAGGAACGCCATCCATCGCTGAGAACAAACATAAACAAGAGTGAGTCACGTGACAAATTCACACAATTTTACTCATATCACATTGGCTATTGCTACAAATATACCCCAGCGACTTAAGACTGGTTTTGTGCTACAGGGTCACGATATGTATATAGGACACAGCTTGTGTGTGCTCCTGTTATATGAAGGGGTGACGTGATTGGTTCTGTAGCTGTACCTGTGATACCGTAGATGCTGCTGTGGTTACCGCTGTCATACACAGCCTCCATCGGGTTGTTTGTTTCAAGCTTACTGCGTCGACGGCTGACTTTCGGTGGGATTTCGGGATGGTTGCTATGGAAACAGACAGTCAGAACACCCTAGCAATACCCCTGAACACCCTAGCAACCACATAGTAATACCCTAGCAACCACTCTTAACACCCTAGCAACCACCCTGAACACCTACACTCTAGGGTTTTGTGTTCAGTCAGCACTAGGCTACATCACTGTGGTTAAAAGCCAACACCGAATCACTAAAGATGCTTTAAAGCTGTGAATCCAGTAATGGAGAGGTATATAATGTGACACCGGTCAAACACTTTGCTCTGAATAGATATTTCTACCTGTGTGGATACTGCAGAGCCAAACAGCTGATTTGCTTCGGTCTAATTTAACAGTCAAATCATCCAAACACTGGAGTCTGTTTGTGAATCTCGTGTCACTGTGAATCCCATAACGCTGATGTTCTCCCTAGTGATGGATGTGAGGGAGTACCTGGGCTTGAGGGGCTGCGGGGGTCCGGTTCCTTCCAGTGAGAGACTGCGCATGTCCAGACTGACACTGCGCGGCTTGGCTTGAGGAGTTGGAGTGGAGAACTGGCCCTTTAAACACCACACCACGAAGCCATTCATGTCCCTGAAACACAAACACACACAATAAACAACAAGAACAGCATTCCAGAGCATCTGAATCCAGAACCAGTGTACAGTGTCTGATTCTAGAAACTGTTTACAGAGTGTCTGACTCTAGAAACTGTGTACAGAGTGTCTGACTCTAGAAACTGTGTACAGAGTGTCTGACTCTAGAAACTGTTTACAGAGTGTCTGACTCTAGAACCAGCATATAGAGCGTCTGAATCCAGAACCAGTATACAGTGTATGATTCTAGAACAGTGTACAGAGTGTCTGACTCTAGAAACTGTGTACAGAGTGTCTGATTCTAGAAACTATGTACAGAGTGGCTGAATCCAGAATCAGTGTAGAACATCTGAATCCAGAACCAGTGTACAGTGTATGATTCTAGAACAGTGTACAGAGTGTCTGACTCTAGAAACTGTGTACAGTGTCTGAATCCAGAATCAGTGTAGAGCATCTGACTCTAGAAACTGTGTACAGAGTGGCTGAATCCAGAATCAGTGTAGAACATCTGAATCCAGAACCAGTGTACAGTGTATGATTCTAGAACAGTGTACAGAGTGTCTGACTCTAGAATCAGTGTAGAGCGTCTGATTCTAGAAACTGTGTATAGAGTGTCTGAATCCAGAATCAGTGTAGAGCATCTGACTCTAGAAACTGTGTACAGAGTGGCTGAATCCAGAATCAGTGTAGAACATCTGAATCCAGAACCAGTGTACAGTGTATGATTCTAGAACAGTGTACAGAGTGTCTGACTCTAGAATCAGTGTAGAGCGTCTGATTCTAGAAACTGTGTATAGAGTGTCTGAATCCAGAATCAGTGTAGAGCATCTGACTCTAGAAACTGTGTACAGAGTGGCTGAATCCAGAATCAGTGTAGAACATCTGAATCCAGAACCAGTGTACAGTGTATGATTCTAGAACAGTGTACAGAGTGTCTGACTCTAGAATCAGTGTAGAGCGTCTGATTCTAGAAACTGTGTATAGAGTGTCTGAATCCAGAATCAGTGTAGAGCATCTGATTCTAGAACAGTGTACAGAGTGTCTGAATCCAGAATCAGTGTACAGAGTGTCTGACTCTAGAAACTGTGTACAGAGTGGCTGAATCCAGAATCAGTGTACAGAGTGTCTGACTCTAGAAACTGTGTACAGAGTGGCTGAATCCAGAATCAGTGTAGAACATCTGAATCCAGAACCAGTGTACAGTGTATGATTCTAGAACAGTGTACAGAGTGTCTGACTCTAGAATCAGCGTAGAGCGTCTGATTCTAGAACAGTGTACAGAGTGGCTGAATCCAGAATCAGTGTAGAGCGTCTGATTCTATAACCAGTGTCCAAAGTATCTGAGTCCAGAAATGATAAATACAGCATCCAGATACAAAGGGCAGAGCATCAGAGACCAGAACATCTGATTTTAGAATCAGTCAAAAGAGCATCTGATTCCAGAGCCAGTGTCCAAAGCATCTGATTCTAGAAACTGTGAACAGAGCGTCTGATTCCAGAACCAGTGTACAAAGCGTATGATTCTAGAACCAGAGTATAGAGCATCTGATTCCAGAACCAGTATACAGTGTCTGATTCTAGAACAGTGTACAGAGTGTCTGACTCTAGAAACTGTGTACAGAGTGTCTGAATCCAGAATCAGTGTAGAGCATCTGACTCTAGAAACTGTGTACAGAGTGGCTGAATCCAGAAACAGTGTAGAACATCTGAATCCAGAACCAGTGTACAGTGTATGATTCTAGAACAGTGTACAGAGTGTCTGACTCTAGAATCAGTGTAGAGCGTCTGATTCTAGAAACTGTGTATAGAGTGTCTGAATCCAGAATCAGTGTAGAGCGTCTGATTCTAGAACAGTGTACAGAGTGTCTGAATCCAGAATCAGTGTAGAGCATCTGACTCTAGAAACTGTGTACAGAGTGGCTGAATCCAGAATCAGTGTAGAACATCTGAATCCAGAACCAGTGTACAGTGTATGATTCTAGAACAGTGTACAGAGTGTCTGACTCTAGAATCAGTGTAGAGCGTCTGATTCTAGAAACTGTGTATAGAGTGTCTGAATCCAGAATCAGTGTAGAGCGTCTGATTCTAGAACAGTGTACAGAGTGTCTGAATCCAGAATCAGTGTAGAGCATCTGACTCTAGAAACTGTGTACAGAGTGGCTGAATCCAGAATCAGTGTAGAACATCTGAATCCAGAACCAGTGTACAGTGTATGATTCTAGAACAGTGTACAGAGTGTCTGACTCTAGAAACTGTGTACAGAGTGGCTGAATCCAGAATCAGTGTAGAACATCTGAATCCAGAACCAGTGTACAGTGTATGATTCTAGAACAGTGTACAGAGTGTCTGACTCTAGAATCAGTGTAGAGCGTCTGATTCTAGAAACTGTGTATAGAGTGTCTGAATCCAGAATCAGTGTAGAGCGTCTGATTCTAGAACAGTGTACAGAGTGTCTGAATCCAGAATCAGTGTAGAGCATCTGACTCTAGAAACTGTGTACAGAGTGGCTGAATCCAGAATCAGTGTAGAACATCTGAATCCAGAACCAGTGTACAGTGTATGATTCTAGAACAGTGTACAGAGTGTCTGACTCTAGAAACTGTGTACAGAGTGTCTGAATCCAGAATCAGTGTAGAGCATCTGACTCTAGAAACTGTGTACAGAGTGGCTGAATCCAGAATCAGTGTAGAACATCTGAATCCAGAACCAGTGTACAGTGTATGATTCTAGAACAGTGTACAGAGTGTCTGACTCTAGAATCAGTGTAGAGCGTCTGATTCTAGAAACTGTGTACAGAGTGGCTGAATCCAGAATCAGTGTAGAACATCTGAATCCAGAACCAGTGTACAGTGTATGATTCTAGAACAGTGTACAGAGTGTCTGACTCTAGAATCAGTGTAGAGCGTCTGATTCTAGAAACTGTGTATAGAGTGTCTGAATCCAGAATCAGTGTAGAGCGTCTGATTCTAGAACAGTGTACAGAGTGTCTGAATCCAGAATCAGTGTACAGAGTGTCTGACTCTAGAAACTGTGTACAGAGTGGCTGAATCCAGAATCAGTGTAGAACATCTGAATCCAGAACCAGTGTACAGTGTATGATTCTAGAACAGTGTACAGAGTGTCTGACTCTAGAATCAGCGTAGAGCGTCTGATTCTAGAACAGTGTACAGAGTGGCTGAATCCAGAATCAGTGTAGAGCGTCTGATTCTAGAACAGTGTACAGAGTGGCTGAATCCAGAATCAGCGTAGAGCGTCTGATTCTAGAACAGTGTACAGAGTGGCTGAATCCAGAATCAGTGTAGAGCGTTTGATTCTAGAAACTGTGTACAGAGTGGCTGAATCCAGAATCAGTGTAGAGCGTCTGATTCTATAACCAGTGTCCAGAGTATCTGAGTCCAGAATTGATAAATACAGCATCCAGATACAAAGGGCAGAGCATCAGAGACCAGAACATCTGATTTTAGAATCAGTCAAAAGAGCATCTGATTCCAGAGCCAGTGTCCAAAGCATCTGATTCTAGAAACTGTGAACAGAGCGTCTGATTCCAGAACCAGTGTACAAAGCGTATGATTCTAGAACCAGAGTATAGAGCATCTGATTACAGAACCAGTATACAGTGTCTGATTCAAGAAACTATGTACAGAGTGTCTGACTCTAGAACCAGCGTATAGAGCATCTGATTCCAGAACCAGTGTAGAGTGTCTGATTCTAGAACCAGTGTACAAAGCGTATGATTCTAGAACCAGAGTATAGAGCATCTGATTCCAGAACCAGTATACAGTGTCTGATTCAAGAAACTATGTACAGAGTGTCTAACTCTAGAACCAGTGTATAGAGTGTCTGATTCCAGAACCAGTGTAGAGCGTCTGATTCTAGAACCAGAGTATAGAGCGTCTGATTACAGAACCAGTACACAGTGTCTGATTCAAGATACTATGTACAGTGTCTGACTCTAGAACCAGAGTATAGAGCGTCTGATTACAGAACCAGTATACAGTGTCTGATTCAAGAAACTATGTACAGAGTGTCTAACTCTAGAACCAGTGTATAGAGTGTCTGATTCCAGAACCAGTGTAGAGCGTCTGATTCTAGAACCAGAGTATAGAGCGTCTGATTACAGAACCAGTACACAGTGTCTGATTCAAGATACTATGTACAGAGTGTCTAACTCTAGAACCAGTGTATAGAGTGTCTGATTCCAGAACCAGTATACAGTGTCTGATTCAAGAAACTATGTACAGAGTGTCTAACTCTAGAACCAGTGTATAGAGTGTCTGATTCCAGAACCAGTGTAGAGCGTCTGACTCTAGAACCAGAGTATAGAGCGTCTGATTACAGAACCAGTGTACAGAGAATCTGAATCTAGAACCAGCATATAGAGTATCTGATTCTAGAACCCGTGTACAGAGTGTTTGATTCTAGAACCTGTGTACAGTGTTTGATTCTACAGCCAATGCACAAAATGTCTGATTCCAGAAACTGCGTACTGAGCGTCTGATTCTATAACCAGTGTCCAGAGTATCTGAG
>CM041797.1:50293665-50306165 GCA_023376895.1 Aspiorhynchus laticeps | reverse complement strand
AAAGATAGACAGAAAGACATATAGACAGACAGAAAGACATATAGATAGACATATAGACAGACAGATAGACAGATAGACAGACAGATAGACATATAGACAGATAGATAGACATATAGACAGATAGATAGACAGATAGACATATAGACAGACAGACAGATAGACAGACAGATAGACAAACAGACAGACAGAAAGAAAAACAGACAGATCAGCTGGTAGATAGATAATGATTTATCTAGTTAATCACACAGTTAATACTCATTAAATGATGTGTTTATCAGCTGTTATCATCTCGACGCAGCACAGTTAACTTATTCCCTCGGTTATTAGTTTCAAACACACGCTATAATCAGCATTAACATCAACATTTACACTTTAACTGATTATAAACAGCTTTAATAAAGACGTGAGGCTGAATTCAGGACTTACAGGCTGTTGGTTATGAAGTTTTCTCTCGTTTTCCAAACACGAAACTGACCTGAACTCACTGCCGCAGTCAGAGAACAGGAAGCAGCGGGAGACTACAACTCCCGTCATGCACCGCGGCGGCGCGGACCGCACATGCGCAGTGCGCTGTTCAACACCACAAGTCCTCGGTAAACTTACAAGATGACTTAAAATAACAAACCAAGCATTAAATTAAGCTCTAAGAACTAAACATCAATATATTCATTATTTGAATCAACCCTCAATGCCCTTTATTCTTTGAATAAATGATAAAAGTGTGATATCTAGACTTGGAAAAGTCATATAAATGCAATATTTTAACTCCATGGATATTTTAATACATCTAATGTATCTATATTCATGCTAAAAACGTTTTATTTGGTAAACACTGTGAATACAAATGTATTTTTAAATCATCCTCTTTAATAGTTGTTAAATCATAAATCACAAACATATGAAAAGTCATGCATCCTTCAGATATTGTTGTGTTGAGAAAATTAATAATGTGTGTGAAAAACTCATCACTGCCACCTACAAACACAACAAGCAATTACACACATACAGTAACATTACATACCATAACATACGCTCTTAATATGATGGAGTTTTCCATTTCTTTTAATAATATGGCAACCTCTCCATAATAATTCACAAAGATTCTGTACACATACTGTATTAAAAAAATCATACATTTCTATTTGTGAGATTTTATTGACATGAACAACAGAAGTGCATTTCACAAACTGAATAAGCATATTTTCATATTCCACTTCATTACTTCTAGCAAAGAATAATAAGAGTGAACGTGAACAGCTGTGTTTGGAGAGTCACGAGTCCCAGCTGCGCTCATAATTCAGAGATTACTTTGAGGTCAGAATGCGTACAGGTTTGCAGGTCTGGGAAAGCAGTGGTGGACGAAGTACACAGATCAAGTACTTGAGTAAAAGTACAGATACGTATAAGAACATATTACTCCAGTAAAACTACTGCTTTTTCAATTTTACTCGAGTGAAAGTACAAAAGTACTTGATTTTTTATGTACTTAAAGAGACAGTACACCCAAAAATGAAAATCCTGTCATCATTTACTCATCCTCAAGTAGATCCAAACCTGTATGAATGTGTTTGTTCTGAACACAAATGAAGATATTCTGAAGAAAGTTTGTAATCAGGTTCTTTAGGGGCACCATTGACTTCAATAGTAGGAGAAAGAATACTATGGAAGTCAATGGTGCCCCAGAACTGCTCTGTTTCCCTCATTCTTCAGAATATCTTCCTTTGTGTTCAGCAGAACAAACACATTCATACAGGTTTGGATCTATACTTGAGGATGAGTAAATGATGACAGAATTTTCATTTTTGGGTGTACTGTCCCTTTAAGTAAATTTTATGTACTTTTAAGTAAATTATTTATTGTGCAATTTTATATAGACTACATAGTTTACGATTATATTAGCACATATTTATAATTAAACTGCTCAAAATACCTGGGATTAGGAAAATATTGATTTATGAAAATATCATAATGATGTTTTTCTTCTCAAACCTTGTCTGTGGTGTAAAACACGCCTTGCTAAATGCCCCCAGAGGGCATCACTTTGATAATTACTGTAGTTATGTTCTGAACATCACATGCTTTCTTTTTACCTCAGATGTAATCTATCTAGGTGGTTGAATAAAAATATCTGGACTTTATATCTAAAAATATCCTCAATTTAGCACCAGCAAGCTTGTTAGCTAGACAGTTAGCATCAGCTAACAATATTTACTTATTTTCAGTATGGTTATGAATAAACATTCATATCTGTCTACTCGGCTAGTTGACAATATAAAAACAGACGTCACATAGGGCTAAATGCATAGCGTTTTAATAAAGCTGCTAACATTACAGCAGCGGGGAATATGAACGTGCATGAGTTATTTTATTTAATCTGTGTTATTTTAATATTTCGTTTTTTGATCTAAAACATAGACGCTGACATTGAGCTGTCTGCATTCAAGCATTTCAGTGGGCTTAAATAGATCACCCTTTACAGCAGATTTAGTTCACAAACAACTGACAGTTTTGAGCTAAATATGATTTTCAGTTACAATAATTAATCCTAAAATTCGGCATTAGTAACTTACTTTCGCTGCATCACGCGCTCACAAGATGTGAGTTCAGTTCACTGAAGACTCGCTCTAAACGATTCATTTGAATCAGTGAGTTCAGTTCACTGGAGACTCGCTCTAAACGATTCATTTGAATCAGTGAGTTCAGTTCACTGGAGACTCGCTCTAAACGATTCATTTGAATCAGTGAGTTCAGTTCACTGGAGACTCGCTCTAAACGATTCATTTGAATCAGTGAGTTCAGTTCACTGGAGACTCGCTCTAAACGATTCATTTGAATCAGTGAGTTCAGTTCACTGGAGACTCGCTCTAAACGATTCATTTGAATCAGTGAGTTCAGTTCACTGGAGACTCGCTCTAAACGGTTCATTTGAATCAGTGAGTTCAGTTCACTGGAGACTCGCTCTAAACGATTCATTTGAATCAGTGAGTTCAGTTCACTGGAGACTCGCTCTAAACGATTCATTTGAATCAGTGAGTTCAGTTCACTGGAGACTCGCTCTAAACGATTCATTTGAATCAGTGAGTTCAGTTCACTGGAGACTCGCTCTAAACGATTCATTTGAATCAGTGAGTTCAGTTCACTGGAGACTCGCTCTAAACGATTCATTTGAATCAATGAGTTCAGTGAGTCGACTCGAGAGCAGCTGCAATCGGATCATTCCAATTCGTGAATGAATCGTTTGTTGTGATTTGCGAACCGATTTAACAGGTTCATTGAAAAGAATCAGTTTGTTCATGAATCAGACACCGCTTCTCGGAGCACGTGATGTATTATAAGGAGTAACGATATGTTTTATGAAATGTAGTGAAGTAAAAAGTACGATCTTATGCTTTGGAATGCAGTGAAGTAAAAGTAAAAGTTACTCAAAATAAAACTACTCCAGTACACATACTTGAAAAATGTACTTAAGTACAGAAACGAAGTAAAGCTTCTTCGTTACTGACCAGCACTGGGGAAAAGAGAAAAGTTCAGCAGGGCTTGGCATGCGTGGCTCGTGCAGGTTCAGGGCGTTTCTAGAGTCAGTCGGTGGAGTTTGCGCGGCGTGTCCGGATGAAGTGCAGGAGCGTGATGTCGTACAGCACCTGGTGTCCGTTGTTCCAGGTGTAGAGTGCCCTGACGCGTGGGTTGTAGTCCAGCATGGAGATGTGCGAGTACTGGTTGTGGAAGGCGATGTCAGTGTACTCGTACGAGGCCGAGGCCGTGTGGAAGGTGAAGTGCACTTTGGCTCCGGCCAGGTGTGAGTTGGTGACGTAGAGCGAGCCGCAGATGAGGAAGGCCTCTCCGGCGCTGCGCTTGGGGAAGCCCGTGTCCCAGGAGCGCAGCACCTCCAGCGAGTCGGGATGCAGCCGGCTCAGCAGCATGTTCCCGCCGCGGCCGATGCTGGAGTACACGGCCCACAGCCCCGTCTCGTCGGCCATCAGGTCGATGTCGGACGAGCCTCCCCACGAGTACGGGAAGGTGTTGTTGAACCCGGCCTGGGCAAGCGGGCGCTGCTGCAGAACGCCGCCGGTCGCCAGGTCGTAGCGCACCAGCACGTTACTGTGGTGTTTGTTATAGTACAGAGAGCCGTTATACACCACGTGACCCGTCCCTGAGAGACACAAGCACACACACGTCACAAAATCACTTCTGACAGCTGTAAGGATATTAAAGTGCCCCTATTATGGATTTTTGAAAATAACACAGCTCTAAGTGAATGAAAACATCCTGCAGTGTGTTAAATCTGAAAGTGCACCGTGTATAAAGTTATTGTCTCTCAAAAGAAAGAGTCGACTCTGAATCATTGAAACGAGTCGTTTTTAAAACCAATCCCTGTTTGACGTCAACATGAATCATTAGCATATGTCCCGCCCACTTGTTGGTCTGAATGAACATGCAAATTCATTCTTCACCACTAGGTGCCGCTTTTGGAGCATTAAAAGCTCACAAACACTGCTTTAAATGAAATCGACCAATCAGCGCAGATTAGCGTCACGCAAAGGAGGGGTTTGGAAAAATTAATCGTTGAGAGAATCGTTTGGGAGTCGTTGAGCAAATAAGGTAAAAATAAATGCATATTATAAAACAATGAAAGTGGTTTTGAGCTTGAATGCATGTCAACCTGTTGTTGGGGATCCCAAAACCAAAATATGAACCTTTCATAACCCATAATAGGAGCAGTTTAAAAACATACTTGCAACATTTTCTCTCGCAATTCTGACTTTTCTCCCTGAATTGAGTTTACGTGAATGTTTTTCATAGTTCTGAGCTTACATGATGTAGTTGTAATATTATTCATAACTGTAAGTTCATGTGCTGAAATTCGGACTTTTTCCCCCTGAATTGAGTTTACATCTCACCGACTTTTTTTTCATAATTCTGACCTTAAATGATGTTGTTGTAATATTATTCATAATAGTTTACATCTCAGTTTATATCTCAGAAGAGTTTAGATCTCAGAATCCCGACATTTTTGTAGTTCTGAGGTTTTCCATTTTTTATTTAAATCTCGCAATTATGACTTTGTTCGCAATTCTGAGTCTATATCTTGCAATTCTGACTTTTTTTTCAGAATTTTGAGTTTACATCTCACAGTTGTAATATTTTTCCTGTAATTCTGAGTTTACATCTCGCGATTCTAACTTTTTTTCTTGTAATTCTGAGTCAAATCCCCCAATTCTGATTTTACATAAAGTTTACATATCACAATTTAGATTTTTTTTTCCCTGTAATTCTGAGTTTACATCTCACGATTCTAACATTTTTCCTGTAATTCTGAGTTTACATCTCGCGATTCTAACTTTTTTTCTTGTAATTCTGAGTCAAATCCCCCAATTCTGATTTTACATAAAGTTTACATATCACAATTTAGATTTTTTTTTCCCTGTAATTCTGAGTTTACATCTCACGATTCTAACTTTTTTCCTGTAATTCTGAGTTTACATCTCACGATTCTAACTTTTTTCCTGTAATTCTGAGTTTACATCTCGCGATTCTAACTTTTTTCCTGTAATTCTGAGTTTACATCTCGCGATTCTAACTTTTTTCCTGTAATTCTGAGTTTACATCTCACGATTCTAACTTTTTTCCTGTAATTCTGAGTTTACATCTCACGATTCTGACTTTTTTCCTGTAATTCTGAGTTTACATCTCACGATTCTAACTTTTTTCCTGTAATTCTGAGTTTACATCTCACAGTTGTAATATTTTTCCTGTAATTCTGAGTTTACATCTCACGATTCTAACTTTTTTCCTGTAATTCTGAGTTTACATCTCACAGTTGTAATATTTTTCCTGTAATTCTGAGTTTACATCTCGCGATTCTAACTTTTTTCCTGTAATTCTGAGTTTACATCTCACGATTCTAACTTTTTTCCTGTAATTCTGAGTTTACTTCTCGCGATTCTAACTTTTTTCCTGTAATTCTGAGTTTACATCTCGCGATTCTAACTTTTTTCCTGTAATTCTGAGTTTACATCTCACGATTCTAACTTTTTTCCTGTAATTCTGAGTTTACTTCTCGCGATTCTAACTTTTTTCCTGTAATTCTGAGTTTACATCTCGCGATTCTAACTTTTTTCCTGTAATTCTGAGTTTACATCTCACGATTCTAACTTTTTTCCTGTAATTCTGAGTTTACATATCACAATTCTGACTTTATTCTTATAATTCTGAGTTTACATCTCACAATTCTGACTTTTTATTCATAATTCTTAGTTTACAACTTGTAATTCAGATTTTTTTTTTTTTTTTTTTTTTGTATGTCTGAGATCACGTGTTGTAGTTCTGACTTCTTCCTCGGATTTCTGAGTTGACATGAAAAAAAGTACAGAGTTATGATACGTCACATTGACCTTTTTCATATTTTATTTGTTTTTTCCGTAGCGGAAACAAAGTCCCATAACAAGCAGACAGGAGTTTTTTGGGTTTGAATGCTGAATCAGTAGTTGTAGTGTTGGAGATGAAGACAGTCCGTGTTTGTTTGTTTGTTAGTTGTTAGAAGATCATGTGATTCTCTGTGTGAACATCACTGGAGGTGTTAGACTAGCATTCACACCTGCCCACAGGTGAGGAAGATGATGGACGATGAAGTTCTGTCCAGTAGCGAAGTCACCGAGAGACTGATACTCCACCAGACGCCTGCCCTTAAAATAACCATCCATCACCCAGACCTACACACACACACACACACACACACACACACACACCACACACACACACACACAGACACAGACACAGACACACACATACACGCACACACACACACACACACACACACACACACACACACACACACAGACACAGACACACACAGACAGACACAGACACAGACAGACACACACACACACACACACACACACACACATACACACATACACACATACACACAGACACAGACACAGACACAGACACACAGACACACAGACACACAGACACAGACACAGACACAGACACAGACACACAGACACACAGACACACACACACACACACACACACACACACACAGACACACAGACACACAGACACACAGACACAGACACAGACACACACACACACAGACACACACACAGACACACACACACACACACACACACACACACACACACACACCACACAGATCAGGGTTATTATCGTTAACTAAAACTAATTCTTGATGCTTGAAATAAACTTTAACTGAAATAAAAGTTATGAACCAAGTTACCCAGGCAACATTTATCATTATCATTTACCTTATGTACTTAAACAAAAACAACGAAACTAAAACTTAACAAAAACTATATAGACATATTTTTAAAAAGAATAATATGCCACTATAATTTATGTTTATTATATACTTATATTTTTCATTGCTGTTCTTTTTTAAATTCTAAATTCAAAGGATTTGTTGTTGAGCGACAAGAACTAAAATACGTGTTTATAGTGTTTATAATGTTTGTAAATGTTTTGTTTTGTTTACCGATATTTTAAATTATTTTTGAATGTAATAAAATGTGACTTATACAATGTCTTAACTTTCTTTCTCTTAGCAATGCAATTTTGACAACTTATTTTACATAAAATACCATATAAGAGCCACAGCAGTGGTTCTCAACCAGGGGAACTTCAAAATCAAACTAAAACAAGCTAAAACAACTAAATATCAAAATATGTATTTTGTCTTTGAAGAACCAAGATTCTTGTGGTCTTGGAAAACCTGCATATATAAGGAAAGCTCGTTTTAAAAAAGTGTGATTTCTAGACCTGAAAAGTGATGGAAATTGATAAAATCTGAAATTCCAGTAGCATTTTTATAATGTTTATACATTTCATTAGTATGCCATCCTCTGTTTTATCAGGTAGAAATTGTGAGTAAAAATACTTCTAAAAATCCTTACAGTAAATCATGTATAACTGTGAACATTTTATGGGTTCTTCAAATATTGTTGTGATTGGCCTTAGGAGTCTAAAAGGTCGAGAAGGGCAGCCGTGTGTGAGTGTGTGAGTGTGTGTGTGTGTGCGTGAGCGTGTGTGTGTGTGAGTGTGTGTGTGTGTGTGTGTGTGTGCGTGTGAGTGTGTGTGTGTGTGTGTGTGTGAGCATGTGTGTATATGTGTGTGTGTGTGTGTGTGTGTGTGTGTGTGTGTGTGTGTGTGTGTGTGTGTGTGTGTGTGTGTGTGTGTGTGTGTGTGTGTGCATGTGTGTGGGATGAGAAGTGCTACATACGCGGTTGTCTGAGCTGTCGATCACACTGTCCATCATCCATGATCCGAAGCGTGAGCCTGAAGATCTGACAGTGAGCGGAGCACTGATGCCCGTCAGCCGGCCACAACCTGACAACACAAAGACCAGCGTGAGCATCAGTGCTATGATGATGATGATGATGATGATGATAGCGCTGCCCCTAATAGTCCACTAACCGTTAGTCGCTTAGTCGCAGAAAAAAAAAAGAAATCCACAGGCGAAGTCACGCAGTCTGTGACGGACAGATCGTTAACGGCTAGTCTCTGGTAATACAGTACATCAGGCAGGACATCCAAACGATCGCCTATCATTTATCAACCTCAAATATGGCTTGAAATATGGTAGTATTAGCAAATTTACATGGCCGCTCAATCTAATGTTAACAGAGAAATGTGCACTGTTTAGTGAGTGTGGAAGCTGTACAGTAGCGCGCTGGACAGATGGAGGTGCCAGTGCACTTACTTACTCTACTCCGTCATTTTTGGTCATACAGATAAGAGTAATACATCTTTCAAATCTGTAAAGACTCTAAGTTTATTTGTGTGCACTCACAATAACAACAAAACATTGCGCTTTTGTAAAATAATGAAAGCAAACTGGATGCGCTTTCTGCCGTCTCGGTCTCTGTGAACTTGAGCAGAAACTCTGTGTATATCTTTGCCTTACAGAGATTAAAAATATATCTATACAGAGTGAAATGTCTACTTTCAAACGAACCAATTCAAATGGAAAACAAATATTCTCAGATTATGTAATCTGTATGAAACACAGGCGCGTCCACTACTGCGGAGATGACGAGTCAGTGTCGCCGAGTTTATCTCTTAAACTGAAAACAAAAAAGCACTAGTTTTTCAAATTATTAAGATGTCTCCTTACTGTTTTTTCCTGATACATTCATAATCATTACTTCTGCCGGTGCGCTGTGGCAAGCTTTATGCGTGTGCTTGAGCACTTATTAGGCTATGTAGGCAACTAAAGGTTTATTATTATGATTTAAATGGTTTATTATAAACGTGTGATTAGTCGACTAATGCTTAAAATGAACGACTACTAGTCGACTAGAAAAATCCTTAGTCGAGGGCAGCCCTAGATGCTGATGATAATGATGATGACGATGATGATGGTGATGCTGAGGATAAGGATGATGATGGTAATGATGATGATGACGATGATGACACTGATGCTGATGATGCTGCTGATGCTGATTATGATGATGCTGATGATGATTATGTTGATGATGCTGATGATTATTATGATGCTACTGATGCTGATGATTATTATGATGCTGCTGATGCTGATTATGATGATGATTATGATGCTGATGCTGATTATGATGCTGATGATGATTATGATGATGCTGATGATGATTATGTTGATGATGCTGATGCTGATTATGATGATGCTGATGATGATTATGATGCTGATGATGCTGATGATGATTATGATGCTGCTGATGCTGCTGATGATGCTGATGATGATTATGTTGATGATGCTGATGATGATTATGTTGATGATGCTGATGATGATTATGATGCTGCTGATGCTGATGCTGATGATGATGCTGATGATGATTATGATGCTGCTGATGCCGATGATGATTATGATGCTGCTGATGCTGATGCTGATGATGCTGATGCTGATTATGATGCTGCTGATGCTGATGATGATTATGATGCTGCTGATGATGATGATGATTATGATGCTGATGATGCTGATGATGATTATGTTGATGATGCTGATGATGATTATGATGCTGATGATGCTGATGATGATTATGATGTTGCTGATGCTGATTATGATGCTGCTGATGATGATGATGATTATGATGCTGATGATGCTGATGATGATTATGTTGATGATGCTGATGATGATTATGATGCTGCTGATGCTGATGCTGATGATGATGCTGATGATGCTGATGATGATTATGATGCTGCTGATGCCGATGATGATTATGATGCTGCTGATGCTGATGCTGATGATGCTGATGATGATTATGATGCTGCTGATGCTGATGATGATTATGATGCTGATGATGCTGATGATGATTATGTTGATGATGCTGATGATGATTATGATGCTGCTGATGCTGATGATGATTATGATGCTGCTGATGCTGATGATGATTATGTTGATGATGCTGATGATGATTATGTTGATGATGCTGATGATGATTATGATGCTGCTGATGCTGATGATGATGCTGATGATGCTGATGATGATTATGATGCTGCTGATGCTGATGATGATTATGATGCTGCTGATGCTGATTATGCTGATGATGATTATGATGCTGATGATTCTGATGCTTATTCTGATGATGCTGATGATGATGAGGCTGATGCTGATAATATTGCTGATGACGCTGATGCTGTTTTGATGTTGATGATGCTGCTGATGCTGCTGATGACGCTGATGATTATGATGTTGATGATGATTATGATGCTGATGATGATGCTGATGATGATGATGCTGATTATGCTGCTGATGCTGCTGCTACTGCTGCTGCTGCTGATGATGCTGAGGATGATGATGCTGATTATGCTGCTGATGCTGCTGATGATGCTGATGCTGCTGCTGCTGATGATGCTGATAAAGCTGCTGATGATGATGATGATCCTGCTGCTGATGCTGCTGCTGCTGCTGCTGCTGATGATGCTGATGATGATGCTGATGCTGCTGATGATGATGATGCTGATAAAGCTGATGATGATGATGCTGATGCTGATGATGCTGATGGTGATTATGATGCTGATGCTGATAAAGCTGATGATGATGATGCTGATGATGCTGATTATGATGCTGATGCTGATGATAATGATGCTGATGATGCTGATGCTGATGATGCTGCTGCTGCTGCTGATGATGCTGATGCTGCTGATGATGATGATGCTGATAAAGCTGATGATGATGATGCTGATGCTGATGATGCTGATGGTGATTATGATGCTGATAAAGCTGATGATAATGACACTGATGCTGCTGTGATGAGTCGGTACCCAGCTGACTGGAGCAGGAGTGCAGGTGCTGCTGCAGGATGAACTGGCGCTGCTGCAGCTGCTGATAGTGATGGAGAGTGAAGCGCTCCTGCAGGACGGACAGAGAGTCGTTCAGTCTTTGCAGCTCCTCCCTCAGAGCCACCAGCTGCCCCACATCGGCCCGCAGACGCCCCACTAGACTCTGCAGGGGGCGACACTGAGACACGCTCCCGCGCAGCTCCTGCCGACACACAAGCACTGACCACATGCCATATATATACTGTAAACATTTAAATGGTCATGACATGAGGAACCAAATTTCCCTTGATCTTTTGACACAAAAGAGATCTTTCTTTTCTGTCTGCTTAATACATCCGGCACGTTTCATAATGTCCTCATCATCAATAAAAAAAAAAACATTTATGTGATAACCCTCAGAAAATGGCTCGTTTTGGATCCGAGGGACAAGGTGACATCACCTGGGCGCAGTCGTTTGCATAAACACCGCCTCCAGAGCAAGGCATCGACATAGGCCCCGCCCACTGGCGTTCAGTCGCTAATGGCTGAAGCTTGATTACACTGAATGCGAGTTCAGGACAAATGCAGTGAAATAACGTTCGCTTTGATGCGTTTGGTTTAAACAGCTCATTCGCGTCTTTGTACAGATATCAGAAGGATCCCAGCGTAAAGAACAAGTGGATAGTTTATTTTTAATGGCACCCAAGATCATGTCAGAGGATTGACCGGGGGATTTTGTTTTGTAAATGAGGCACAGTGTCATGGAAAGTTCATGAACCGTAAGTAAATGATTTCATAATGCTTTGTCTGGAAATGACCGTTTATTGTGATCATGTTGTCAAAACACTCACATGCAATAGCGAGGGGCATTGATAGTGTTTCCAATGCAATGACGTTGGCCAATCATATCAGCAGCCTTAAAGAACACGCCCCTTAAAAACAAGTCGTTTTTAGACAGAGGGTCAGAATGAGTGTTGCATATAATAATTTTTCCACATATTTATTATTTTTTTTGTGCAAAAAAAACTTTATTAGCATCATAAGTAAATCTCAAGGGAAATATTAAAATTATAATAAAAAAATCCATGTTATGACCCCTTTCAGTTAAACTAATAATCTGGATATATAAATGTGTGTGTGTGTGAGTGTGAGTGTGTGTGTGTGTGTGTGTGTGTGTGAGAGTGTGTGTGTGTGTGTGTGTGTGTGTGAGTGAGAGAGTGTGTGTGTGTGTGTGTGTGTGTGTGAGA
>CM041797.1:50258665-50286165 GCA_023376895.1 Aspiorhynchus laticeps | reverse complement strand
ACCCACTTCCATCTGGACAATTTTCCACACACTTTTTCTATCATACCCTCCCAGTTCTTTTCCTGATATCTTTCCTTCCCTAAATATACCCCTAAAACCTTTAACCCTTCTTTACCCCACTTAACTCCACCTGGGAGTACTGGAGGAGGTTCCTCTTGCCAATCCCCCATTATAAAACCTTCACTTTTGTTCCAGTTGACCCTTGCAGATGAGGCCTTTTCATAAACATTTAGGCTTTCTTTTAATGCTTCAACATCACTTTTATTTTTTATAAAAACAGTGATATCATCTGCATAAGCAGATACTTTTATAAGTGTATTTTCAAAACCTTTAACTGGAAAACCTTGTAGATTTTTCCTCAATTGACAAAGTAGGGGTTCAATTGCCAAAGAAAAAAGTTGTCCTGACAAAGGACATCCCTGCCTTATTCCTCTATACATTAAAACTGGCTGACTAAGCCCACCCCCCACCTTTAACATAACAGATGCCCCAGTATATAAAAGTTGTATACCTGATAAAAAAGAATCTCCAATTCCAAAAGCTTTAAGAGTACTAAACAAATAAAAATGATCAACTCTATCAAAAGCTTTTTCTTGATCGATAGAGAATATACCTAAATCTATATTATCCATGTATGCCAAATCAATTACATCTCTTAAAAGAAAGAGGTTATCCATTATAGTTCTATTTGGTATACAATAAGTCTGATTCCTTTCTATCAAAGACCCAAGGTATTCTTTTAATCTATTAGAAAAACACTTCGCAAGAATTTTATAGTCTGTACATAATAGTGCCACTGGTCTCCAATTTTTTAAAAGACCAAGATCACCTTTCTTAGGCAGTAACGAAAGTACAGCTCTTTTACAACTAGTTGGCAATTCCTTTTTTTTAAAAGACTCTTTAAAAACCTCCAACAGATCCTCCTTAATCACATTCCAAAAATGTTTATAAAATTCTGCCGGAAGTCCATCAATACCAGGGGCTTTAGCAACAGAAAGTTGCTGAACTGCTTTTGACAGTTCATGTATTGTTATTTCAGAGTCCAACTCCTTTTGTTGTTCAGTATTCAATTTAGGTAAATCTTTAAATAAAAAATCCATACTTGAGACTAGGGATGTCAACGATTAATCGACGATCGATTAATTGTCGATAAGAGACGTAATCGATAAAAGCTATCGATGGTCGATTAAGCAGTTTCATTTTGGGGTGCGTGCGGCTCATGCGCAAAACACGTGCAAACGGCTGTGAGTGACGGTGAAGGGGCTGGATCTTACAAGAAAATAATTTACTAATGTACAAACTACGCTTTTAATATGATCCAAACTTTAAAAGTATATTAAAAGAAACACAGTACAAAGTTATTTTGTATTGAAATGTAGTAATAAGTCATGTTCAATCATAATTTCCCTAGATAATTGTTGCATATCGGGCACTTCGCTTTGACAGGTCTGCACACGCGAGCAGGACAGTCTATTCATTCATACAACTTGTTAATTCGTTCCTATGACATATTAATTTGTGGCAGCTGTCCATGTTTCATTAATTTGTTCCCTAGAACAGGGGTTCCCAAACTTTTCCATTCCACGACCCACCTAGACAAGTATAATCTATTTCAAGACCCACCAAAATATTTGAGATAAAAAACAATTGACATTACTATAAGCTTAATCATAATTAAAAGCATAATATGGCAGAAATTAAGTATTTAAGAAAAATAACCATTTTATTTTATAGGATAGTACCACTGTAAACATTCACTACTAATATTTACGTTTTCATTTCTTAATTTACAGACGTTAATGAGTCTAGAAATATGTCCATAAAACCTGGAAACGCGCTCACTCCGGCGCGGCTATGAACTGTAATCTGTGCTACGAGTGTTGTTAAAAAAAGTGCCCTCACAACCCAACACTTTTTTATTTTATTTTAGCAAAGCATAAGAAGCAAAGCAGAATTCTCAAACAGTTTAGAGATTAAAATAATTTTGAAATAATTGTAAAAATAATAAACACATGCGTCTCATTTTAAATAAACACTAAAAACAGAGAAGACAAATTTACTTCAGCCAGAAATTTACTTTTGTAATGGTTAAATAAATGTTCAGCTATATCTTCAAAAGATTTTTTTACTTTTTTTTTTCTCTATATAGTGATAATATGGCAAGGAAATAATTTAGTAAATTCTGTTATGCTAGCATGTGGAAATGTTTGTATAGTGTTACAAACCCCGCATTTGTGCCCCGCTCAACCCGTACATGTGAAATGCTTTTTACGGACAGTTTATGGATTAAATGCATATGAAGGAACGAAAACAACAAACTCTTTACATCTCTCGGAAAGATACAGCACCGAGTTCAAACAGACGATAGAAATTAATGAACAGCTTACCTGATACAGTTTTCGCAACATTTGAATTTTCCGGTGTATGCAATCTCATGCAGAACACAGCGCAGTGAAGT
Organism: Aspiorhynchus laticeps; assembly: GCA_023376895.1. Classification (NCBI taxonomy): domain Eukaryota; kingdom Metazoa; phylum Chordata; class Actinopteri; order Cypriniformes; family Cyprinidae; genus Aspiorhynchus; species Aspiorhynchus laticeps. The sequence goes on along the minus strand of CM041797.1, from coordinate 50,283,707 downwards.
GAGAGAGTTTCTTCTCATTAATAATGCGGACCGAGCATTTTAATAATGAACCGTCGCTCTGAGACCCTCACTGTTATTACAACTCGTGCGCGTCCGCGCTTCAAAACACGCAACGCATGTTTTAAATCCCGGCCTTTGCGATTCGAAAATCGCACTGATCAATATCACAATTTATATCGTCCAGCCCTAGGAACTGTGTGTGTGTTGTGTGTGTGTGTGTGTGTGTCATTTAGCTGCCGTCAAGTGGCTTTGTGCGACCCACAGTTTGAAAACCCCTGCCCTAGAAAACCCATGATTTAACTTAAATGCGGGAACAATTTAAGTCATAGTAACGAATTCTTAATTCATGGCCACGAAATCTTTCATTTCCCCCCACACGTTTACCACAGTAAGAGATGCGAAAACAGTGATTAAAAGTGAACAATAAAATAAACCTGCGAATCTAGAGGGTGAGACAGTGAGGATTTGGGAAAAGAAACAATAAATATTATTAAATTCGTGACCATCCGGAAAAAAAGAACACAAAGCCGCATATGACTTGATTTAAATGGATGCGCTCGGCATGAATCAAAAAGCATGGTCGCGATGTAACATTTGCCTGCTAACCAATTATTTCTCTTATTAACAAAGATTTGTATCTCACCTGTGTCACAATACTCACATTAAAATGTTTCAAATGGGTAACAGTGTGTTTGTAGCAACGCCGGTGGTTCTGGAAGCAGATCACCGACCGCGTGTCACAGCCCCACGCGCCGTACTTGCGTTTGGGATCATTTTATTTTAAATCCCGATAATGTCAATTGCAAACATTGCTATGATGTTTTAAAAATAAAAAAACGAGCACCATGAAACCATTTAAAAAGGTGCATTCAGCGGTCTCCGTGACAGGTTATGAAACAGCACATAAAGTATAATAATCCTGTGCGTAACTACGGCGCGCTCTCTTCCTTTTATCAAATGATCATAATCACATCCATTCATTTTACCATCCTGCTACTAGCCTTTTATTTAGACTAAAAACCCTTTTCATTCGGGTGAGGAAGCTGGCGTTTTGAGTGGCATTTGCACATCCTGTCATGCCAGTAACTATATGCCACTGAAATAGACGCATTTTGCAGTAGTTAAGGTTAACGATTAATCGATTAATTGATCGTTAATTTAAACGACGATCGATTATGGAAATTATTGAAAATTGACATCCCTACTTGAGACATCACACTTTTGTTCTCCAAACAATTCCTTATAAAAATCCATTGCAATCATCCTCATTTCTTTCGGATCAGATGTCAAAGTTCCATTAATACGTTTCAGATGTAAAATCTGTTTTCTTTCCATTTCTTTTTTTTCCAAATTAAAAAAAAATGAACTAGGAGCATCCATATCCTTCAATAAAGAAAAACGAGCTCTAATCAAAGCTCCTTTCGCATTTTCATGGAGAAGAGTCCCCAAAGATTTCTTTCTTTTTTCCAACATGTTTACATCTGTTAAATTATTATTAACTGCATTTATTTCAAGTTGTTCAATATCTCTCTCAAGTTCTCTAATTGTCTTTTTAATCAAACTATTAGTGTGAGCAGTATAATTTTGGCAAAACATTCTTATTTGGGTTTTTCCCACTTCCCACCATTGTACAATATTTTCATAATCATTTTTTTTTCCTTCCCATTTATTCCACAATAATATAAAACTCTCACAAAATTTTACATCATGCAGTAATTTAATGTTAAAATGCCAATAAAAACTACGACTTTTAGATTTTTTTAAACTTAATTCAAATGAACACAAATGATGGTCCGTAAAACCATTTGGGGAAATAACTGATCTTTTAACACTATTATTCTTACTTCTACTAATATAAAACCTATCCAGTCTTGCTGAACTAATATGATCACTAGAGACTTTTACCCATGTATACTGTCTTGCCATTGGATGATGTTCTCTCCAAACATCAATTAGATCATAATCCCTAATAATATTGCTTAAAACAGTGACTGAAGGAGGACAAGGTTCCTCTCCGTTCCTATCTAAAGTAAAATCTAAAGTGCAATTCCAATCACCGCCTAAAACCAAAACTGCATCCTTATCAAATACTTTTAAGCTATCATTCACTTTCCTAAAAAACCTTATTCTCTCTGATCCATTATTTGGGGCATATATATTTATGAAAACAAACACCAAACCCATTATTTCCACCTGAAGGGCTAAAGCCCTACCTTCTCACAAGTAGAAATAACAGTCATATTTATATTTTTTCCAAAAAGAATAGCAATACCCCCACTTAAATTAGAGCCATGACTGAAGAAAATGTTTCCGTCCCACCACATTCTCCAGTCTATCTCATCTATCTGATCACTATGAGTTTCCTGTAGGAATGTAATATTAATGTTTTTTGTATGTATATATTTAGATAGAACTGCCCTTTTATTTTTTTCCCTCCCTCCATTCATATTAATGGTTCCCATTTTTAAGCTCTCCATATAAAGAGGAAAAAGAAAGAAAAAGAAAAAATAAAAACCAAAAAGAAAAAACAATTTAAGATGGAAGAGAAGATTCACCCTTTGTGACATTAAACAGTATTAGTTAGTCTTGTAGCCGGACATTTTCCTCTCCTTAATTTTGTTACAATTTTCTTCAGTCTAAACCTTTTCCTTCTATTAAGTTCCTCGAAACCTACTGACTTCTGTATTTTCATTACTGAAATTAAGAACTTGTTAACATCTGGAAAAAACTCTCTTACTTCAAATCTTTTGCCAAAGGTTTCATCTAGAAAATCATTAATTTCTTTTACAGTATACAACTGTTCATCCCCACACTGAGAAGGGATATCAGACATTTCAGACATATTATCATCATCATCATCATCTTCCTCCATTCCATGACCAATTCCCTCGTCCTCTATCTGTGAAGCAAAAGAGTGATCTTCACTTTTCTGCCCTATATTTTCCATTTCAAAAGTACAATTGGCGTCAGACCTTTCTGCTTCAACAATTCTTCCACAGTTTCCCTCAATTTCTTCACTTACTATAGGCCTACTTTCACTCTCCTGTACAGCACCACAATTTAAATCTTCCTTTTTTCCCGTATCAACTTGATCGTTCCCTACTTCAATTCTCTGCACTTCTTCTGTTGGTAAAACAACTTCAGTTCCATTTGCATTTTCATTTATTTCAACCTGTTTTTTCCGTGGACAAACACTTTTCTTGTGTCCAATAACTCCGCACTCATAACATTTTAGACTGCCAGTATTCGCATAAATCATATAGGATTTCCCTTCATGCTGAACGCGAAAAGAGATATCCAAAGACGACGATTCCAAAAACATGAACACTTGGCGTCTAAATGACAGCACGTGCTTTAATGCTTGATTCTTACAACCTAGTGGAATCATTTTTATTCCGCTAGCAAGTTTCCCAAACCGGAGTAGTTCTCGCTCAATTTCACAGTTAGGTATAAACGGTGGCACATTAGAAATTGTAACTTTTGTTGAAAGTGAAGCCAGCTGTGAAATAACACAGAAAACACCACTTACCCACACTCCGCTCTCAATCAACCGACCAACCAAACTCTGCTCCTTCAGGAAGATCACAACGGCCTTGTTCATGCGCGAGGCAGAAACTATGTTCTCAAATCCAATTTGTTCACCAACCGCAACAAGTACATCTTCCACTGATGCATCAGCAACAGGTACGCACCTTACTCCATGACGGAGTGAAAGAGAGGAATCCCACCCGCTCGAGTGAGCCTCCATTCTCACACCCCGCCACTAGACCAAACGAAAGCCAATCAAACAAAAAAATAAATAAATAAATAAATAAACAAAGAAGGAAAAAAAAAAAAAACGAGTAAAAAAAAAAAAAAATGAAAAACTTAAACAACTTCCCAAGAGGAAAAACAGTTGCTCTTCTCACCCGTGAAACGCTCACGCACCCCACACTCCCAACATGCAACTCGCACGAGAGAGAGAGAGAGAGAGAGAGAGAGACAGAGAGAGAGAGTGACAGAGAGAGAGAGAGAGAGAGAGAGAGAGAGAGAGAGACAGAGAGAGAGAGAGAGAGAGAGAGAGAGAGAGAGAGAGACAGAGAGAGAGAGAGACAGAGAGAGAGAGAGAGAGAGAGAGAGAGACAGAGAGAGAGAGAGAGAGAGAGAGAGAGAGACAGAGAGACAGAGAGAGAGAGAGAGAGAGAGAGAGAGACCTGCGGGCTGGGAGAGATGGGACGGTGTGTCTCTCAGGAAAGACACAGGAATTGCCAGAAGCATTTCGCTAATGCAAAAATAAAAAATGCAAAAAAATAAAAAGAAATAAAAATTAAATTAAATTAAAAAAATTAATTATAAGCCAAAAAAAAAAAAAAAAAATCAGTAAAAAATAAAATATAAAATAAAATAAAATAAAAAGCCAAAATAATTGAGAATAATTAGATTTTTGAGGTGTAAATGCAAAAAAAAAAATAATAAATGAATGAATGAATAAATAAATAAATAAAATAAAAAAAATATAAAATAAGGTATAATGTTAAAAATTTAATTTTATTTTCCTACATAAAATAAAATATAAAATAAAAAACAAATAAAATAAAATAAAAGCAAAATAATCTGAAAATTGTCACTGAGAATAATGAGACTTTTGAGGAGTAAATGCAAAAAAAAATTAAAATGAATGAATGAATAAAAAAAAATAATAAAATACAAAATAAAATATAATGTCAAAAATTAAAAAATATATATTTTAAAAAAAAAAAAAAAAAAAAAAAAAAAAATATAAAATAAAAAACAAATAAAATAAAATAAAAGCCAAAGTAATCTGAAAGTGATCACTGAGAATAATGAGACTTTTGAGGAGTAAATGTGTTTAACTGGCATGAAAATAACACTTTACATTTTTTTTTTGATAAAATAATATGTTTTTGGCAGAAAATTCGACCTGGATGTGTTTTCATGAGAAACTCACATAAAAAGCACATTTCATAAAACTAGATATATTTGATTGCTCTTTCTATCAGATGCTGATTCATTGGCTGAAATCTTGAGCTTTCTGTGTGAATCAGTGTAAATCACGCGTTTAAACCGGGGGTTTATTAAGTAACAGTTTTATTTATAAATCTCTCCTCTCAAACAGTACTTATCAAAACCACAGTCAGAGAATCTCCATCCATATTAAACACTAAAACAATCCGATGGACATCTAAATCCCCAACCTATACGACTCCTGACCCGCTGGATGGAGCCGCGACGATGTCTTTTCCCAGAATGCACTGCCAGTTTGACATAGAGCTCATTACATCATGTAAACAAGTTAAAATACAGTCTCGTGTAGCACCAAGATTACGAAACATTCATACAAACAAATACATCGACATCTTTCAAACAATAGTACAAAATAACTGAATCTCTGTGAGGTCTGATCTCTGTAAAGAGCGTCCGGATGTGTGTCATCATGTCACATGACCGCCCTTCAAGCACCACTTCCTGTTCTCAGACAAACGCAAGCAGCTGAAGGACTGATGTATAAATATATACACTGTCAGAGTCTGTTCTTGACTAGCCGTTGAAGCAAACCTTCCCCACGCTGAAGCCAAACTTCTGTTTCGTGCTCCCGAAATCCGTCACGGCCACGTCCACGAGCGGCAGAGCGTCCGACTGCTCAGAGTCCACCTCCAGAACGGTGCGGTCCTGCCCCGAGCGCGACTGCACACACACAGAAAACACACGAGCCACTGATGTGATCTGATTCAGGATTCACTGAGTCATTTATTTTAACTGATTCAGCATGCAGTTGTCCACAGGAACTGATTCAGGATTCAGTGAGTCGTTTATGTGAACCAATTCAGGACTCACCTAATCATTTATGTGAACCGATTCAAGATTCACTGAGTCGTTTATGTGAACCAATTCAGGACTCACCAAAACGTTTATGTGAACCGATTCAAGATTCACTGAGTCGTTTATGTGAACCAATTCAGGACTCACTGAGTCGTTTATGTGAACCAATTCAGGACTCACCTAATCGTTTATGTGAACCGATTCAAGATTCACTGAGTCGTTTATGTGAACCAATTCAGGACTCACCTAATCGTTTATGTGAACCGATTCAAGATTCACTGAGTCGTTCATGTGAACCAATTCAGGACTCACCTAATCGTTTATGTGAACCGATTCAAGATTCACTGAGTAGTTTATGTGAACCAATTCAGGACTCACCTAATCGTTTATGTGAACCGATTCAAGATTCACTGAGTCGTTTATGTGAACCAATTCAGGACTCACCTAATCGTTTATGTGAACCGATTCAAGATTCACTGAGTCGTTTATGTGAACCAATTCAGGACTCACCTAATCGTTTATGTGAACCGATTCAAGATTCACTGAGTCGTTTATTTGAACCAATTCAGGACTCACCTAATCGTTTATGTGAACCGATTCAAGATTCACTGAGTCGTTTATGTGAACCGATTCAAGATTCACTGAGTCTTTTATGTGAACCAATTCAGGACTCACCAAAAAGTTTATGTGAACCGATTCAAGATTCACTGAGTCGTTTATGTGAACCAATTCAGGACTCACCAAAACGTTTATGTGAACCGATTCAAGATTCACTGAGTCGTTTATGTGAACCAATTCAGGACTCACCAAAACGTTTATGTGAACCGATTCAAGATTCACTGAGTCGTTTATGTGAACCAATTCAGGACTCACCAAAACGTTTATGTGAACCGATTCAAGATTCACTGAGTCGTTTATGTGAACCAATTCAGGACTCACCTAATCGTTTATGTGAACCGATTCAAGATTCACTGAGTCGTTTATGTGAACCAATTCAGGACTCACCAAAACGTTTATGTGAACCGATTCAAGATTCACTGAGTCGTTTATGTGAACCAATTCAGGACTCACCAAAACGTTTATGTGAACCAATTCAAGATTCACTGAGTCGTTTATGTGAACCAATTCAGGACTCACCAAAACGTTTATGTGAACCGATTCAAGATTCACTGAGTCGTTTATGTGAACCAATTAAAGACTCACCAAAACGTTTATGTGAACTGATTCAGGATTCACCAAGTCCTTTATTTGAAAAAAAAATCAAGATTCACCGAATTAATTATGCACCCTGATTCAGGATTCAATTAGTTATTTATGTGAACTGATTCAGGATTTGCTTTTATGTGAATTGATTCAGGATTTACAGAGTTATTCATGTGAACTGATTCAATATTTGCAGATTCGTTCTTGTAAACTGATTCAGGATTCACTGATGTGACACTATGTGAATCAATTCAGGATTCGCAAAATTGTTTATTTCAGGATTCAGTTTGTCATTTATATGAACCAATTCAGGATTCACTGACCCAGGATTTGAGTTTTTAGTGTGAATTAATTCAGGATTCACATAAGCCCCTTTCACACTGCACGTTGGTCCCGGAAAATTGCCAGAAAATTGCCGGAGTGCCTTCTGTGTGAACGCAAACACGTCCCCGGATTAATTCCGGGATTGATCCCGGGTTGGGGACCTAGTAACATTGCCGGGTTCAGTCCCGGAACGAGCGCTGTGTGAACAAAAGCCGGATCAATGCCGTAAAGGGTGTGTCGTAGTGATGACGCACTTTATCGTTCGACTGTTTTACCGGATGTTTTGAAGGCAGATCAACGTTCACACGACGAAAAATGTGTAAACTGGAATGAAGCAGCGATCAGGGAGCTCCTCACTATCCGCGCTGAAGCTGAAATCATTCACCAGTTTAGTGAAATGGTGCATGACGCATTATACACGTCACATGAAATGTCACGTGTCTTTACGGGATCTTTATGGGTTGTGTGTGAACGCACGCACAGATTCCGGAAAATCACTGGCAGTGTGAATGAACCAAAATCAGACCATCCCGGGACAAATCACGGGACACATTTTCCGTGTATTTTCCAGAATAGCTGTGTGAAAGAGGCTATAGTCATTTATGTTACTCAATTCAGGATTCGTCAAATTCAGGATTCACTGAATAGTTTATATGAACTGATTCAGGATTCACTGAGTCGTTTATGTGAACTGACTCATGTGCACTGGTCCAGGATTCTCTGAGTCGTTCCAGTGAACTGGTCCAGGATTCACTGAGTCACTCATGTGCACTGGTCCAGGATTCACTGAGTCACTCATGTGCACCGGTCCAGGATTCACTGAGTCACTCATGTGCACCGGTCCAGGATTCACTGAGTCACTCATGTGCACCGGTCCAGGATTCACTGAGTCGTTCCAGTGAACTGGTCCAGGATTCACTGAGTCACTCATGTGCACTGGTCCAGGATTCACTGAGTCACTCAGGTGCACTGGTCCAGGATTCACTGAGTCACTCATGTGCACCGGTCCAGGATTCACTGAGTCACTCAGGTGCACCGGTCCAGGATTCACTAAGTCACTCAGGTGCACCGGTCCAGGATTCACTGAGTCACTCATGTGCACCGGTCCAGGATTCACTGAGTCACTCATGTGCACTGGTCCAGGATTCACTGAGTCACTCAGGTGCACCGGTCCAGGATTCACTGAGTCACTCATGTGCACCGGTCCAGGATTCACTGAGTCGTTCCAGTGAACTGGTCCAGGATTCACTGAGTCACTCATGTGCACTGGTCCAGGATTCACTGAGTCGTTCGTGTGAACTGATCCAGGATTCTCTGAGTCGTTCCAGTGAACTGGTCCAGGATTCACTGAGTCACTCATGTGCACCGGCCCAGGATTCACTGAGTCGTTCGTGTGAACTGATCCAGGATTCTCTGAGTCGTTCCAGTGAACTGGTCCAGGATTCACTGAGTCACTCATGTGCACCGGTCCAGGATTCACTGAGTCGTTCGTGTGAACTGATCCAGGATTCTCTGAGTCGTTCCAGTGAACTGGTCCAGGATTCACTGAGTCACTCATGTGCACCGGTCCAGGATTCACTGAGTCACTCAGGTGCACCGGTTCAGGATTCACTGAGTCACTCAGGTGCACCGGTCCAGGATTCACTGAGTCACTCATGTGCACCGGTCCAGGATTCACTGAGTCACTCATGTGCACCGGTCCAGGATTCACTGAGTCACTCATGTGAACCGGTCCAGGATTCACTGAGTCATTCGTGTGCACCGGTCCAGGATTCACTGAGTCACTCATGTGCACCGGTCCAGGATTCACTGAGTCGTTCGTGTGCACCCGTCCAGGATTCACTGAGTCACTCATGTGCACCGGTCCAGGATTCACTGAGTCTCTCATGTGAACTGATTCAGGATTCACTGAGTCACTCAGGTGCACCGGCCCAGGATTCACTGAGTCGTTCGTGTGAACTGGTCCAGGATTCACTGAGTCACTCAGGTGCACCGGCCCAGGATTCACTGAGTCGTTCGTGTGCACCGGTCCAGGATTCACTGAGTCACTCATGTGCACCGGTCCAGGATTCACTGAGTCGTTCGTGTGCACCGGTCCAGGATTCACTGAGTCACTCATGTGCACCGGTCCAGGATTCACTGAGTCACTCATGTGCACCGGCCCAGGATTCACTGAGTCACTCATGTGCACCGGTCCAGGATTCACTGAGTCACTCATGTGCACCGGTCCAGGATTCACTGAGTCGTTCCAGTGAACTGGTCCAGGATTCACTGAGTCACTCATGTGCACTGGTCCAGGATTCACTGAGTCACTCAGGTGCACTGGTCCAGGATTCACTGAGTCACTCATGTGCACCGGTCCAGGATTCACTGAGTCACTCAGGTGCACCGGTCCAGGATTCACTAAGTCACTCAGGTGCACCGGTCCAGGATTCACTGAGTCACTCATGTGCACCGGTCCAGGATTCACTGAGTCACTCATGTGCACTGGTCCAGGATTCACTGAGTCACTCAGGTGCACCGGTCCAGGATTCACTGAGTCACTCATGTGCACCGGTCCAGGATTCACTGAGTCGTTCCAGTGAACTGGTCCAGGATTCACTGAGTCACTCATGTGCACTGGTCCAGGATTCACTGAGTCACTCATGTGCACTGGTCCAGGATTCACTGAGTCGTTCGTGTGAACTGATCCAGGATTCTCTGAGTCGTTCCAGTGAACTGGTCCAGGATTCACTGAGTCACTCATGTGCACCGGCCCAGGATTCACTGAGTCGTTCGTGTGAACTGATCCAGGATTCTCTGAGTCGTTCCAGTGAACTGGTCCAGGATTCACTGAGTCACTCATGTGCACCGGTCCAGGATTCACTGAGTCGTTCGTGTGAACTGATCCAGGATTCTCTGAGTCGTTCCAGTGAACTGGTCCAGGATTCACTGAGTCACTCATGTGCACCGGTCCAGGATTCACTGAGTCACTCAGGTGCACCGGTTCAGGATTCACTGAGTCACTCAGGTGCACCGGTCCAGGATTCACTGAGTCACTCATGTGCACCGGTCCAGGATTCACTGAGTCACTCATGTGCACCGGTCCAGGATTCACTGAGTCACTCATGTGAACCGATTCAGGTTTCACTGAGTCACTCATGTGAACCGGTCCAGGATTCACTGAGTCATTCGTGTGCACCGGTCCAGGATTCACTGAGTCACTCATGTGCACCGGTCCAGGATTCACTGAGTCGTTCGTGTGCACCCGTCCAGGATTCACTGAGTCACTCATGTGCACCGGTCCAGGATTCACTGAGTCTCTCATGTGAACTGATTCAGGATTCACTGAGTCACTCAGGTGCACCGGCCCAGGATTCACTGAGTCGTTCGTGTGAACTGGTCCAGGATTCACTGAGTCACTCAGGTGCACCGGCCCAGGATTCACTGAGTCGTTCGTGTGCACCGGTCCAGGATTCACTGAGTCACTCATGTGCACCGGTCCAGGATTCACTGAGTCGTTCGTGTGCACCGGTCCAGGATTCACTGAGTCACTCATGTGCACCGGTCCAGGATTCACTGAGTCACTCATGTGCACCGGCCCAGGATTCACTGAGTCACTCATGTGCACCGGCCCAGGATTCACTGAGTCGTTCGTGTGAACTGAAGGTATGGAGTGAGGTGAGCGTGTACCTGACAGCCGTCGAGCGTGAGCTGGATATAATGTGCGTTCTGCTGCGTCAGCTCCTCTCCGTTGCTGCCTCTGAAGCGCAGTGCGTGTCTGTAGCTGAAGGAGGTGCTGTCGAACCAGCCGGCCGAGTTCTGACACACGTACGTGAAGCTCTGGCGAGCCGTGGCGCTCAAGAGCTTCAGGAAGCCCAGCTGCACGATATGAACGGGGTTTCCATCCACATCCACATAAGAGAACTACACAACACAGACAGACAGAGTGTGAATGAGAGCACAGAGGATAAAGACACACAACCCAATAACACACACACACACCTGTGAGCCCTTCTTAAACTGACTGAACCAGGCTCCTGGTTTCTCTCTGCTCCACGAAGCCATTTTGACCTGTGCACAGTAAACATCATTAACACATTTCTAAACACACACAGCATATATAAAAGTTTGTCTAAGTCAGTATTTCTCAACCCTTTTGGCTTCCCCCCTTGTCCATAAAAACTGGACAGCATTGATGTGGTTGTGACCTCAATAAATTCAATAAATTAATTAATTGAATCTCTCACCATCTGTACGCTGCTGTGCGGCTGGAGACATGTTTCACCTTCTGCTGTAAAGTTGCAGAACACTTTAAACGCATCTCTATGACATCCCTGGTTGGGGTCAATCCAGTAAACTCCTAAAAGGTCAAAGGTCACACAGACGATGAGTGCTGCGGGCTAAGAAAGCAGTGGAACGAGTGGAAGTTAATGTTTGAATGTGTGTCGTGTCCGTACCGTCGGGATACTCGGGGTGGCACATCCACAGCTCTTTGCAGGTGCGGGCAGGACTGTGGTAGGTGCCCAGTGGAGTTCGGAGTCCCTCCACGTCCGTCCTCATGGAGACCAGAGACGCAAACACCTCCTCCATGTCCTTCTCCTCCCCCGGAGCCTCCTCGTCCTGCATCTGTCCGTCCTCCATCGCCGCTCCATCCACATCCGAATGTCTCCTCCGCTTCCCTCGGCCATCCAGCGCCGGAGGAGCCACCATTCCCACCGCAGCAAGACCCTGGATAGAGATCCAGGTCCATCACTCCTTCAGTTAATCCATTAGTTATCATCTAATAATGAGTTTATGGGTGACTGGAGACTCACCGGGGGACCAGGGGGTCCAGCAGGACCAGGATCTCCTCTGGGTCCAATAGGGCCCTTAAATAAACCACATCATTCACACAGATCACATGAGTTATTCAGTATCTGCTGGTGCTGATGAGCTCACAGACTGATGGGAACACTTGGGCTGCGTTTACACTGCTAGTCTGATCTTTTGACCATATGCGATTTTTTGGCCCGTCTGTTTACATTCACTTTAGACACAACTGGTATCCGATATTTACATTTATTCCAGCCCGTCAGTGATCGCTTTACTACGCACATGGTGGTAGGCCCTTTTAAATGGCCATGCTATTAAAACGATTTATATAATTCACGTTGAGTGGACATTATTATTTCCCAGCGTGGACAACAGCTGTCATGAATGTTTTGCAGCACAAAATCTGACTTTCTATCAAAAATCTATTTTTTTGTGCCAGTGTAAACGCAGCCATGGACTTTCCAGACCTTCACCCTCTCTGCTCCTCTGATGTGAAATGATCGGCCAATCTCCATCTGAAGCGCTGAGATCAGGCCACTTTCAAGAAGCAGCTGAAGACACCCTCAAGCACTTAACCTGTACATTTCACCTCATCCCTAGCTTGTTTCCTAATCTAGCTCTCTGTTGTGCACTGTGAATACTTGGCTCAGTGACAAATTACTCATGTTCCTCTTTTCTAAGTCACTGTGAATAAAAGTATCTGCTAAATGCATACATGGAAACACACTCAGCTAACACATCTCAGCGGATCATTATGAATTCAAGTTAAAATCAGTGTGTTTCACCTGGTTTCCTTTAGACCCTTTCTGTCCCATGGATCCCTGAAACACAGTGTTACAGACAGAAGCTGTGAGACCAGAACAAGCCCAAACATATCCAGAAGCCCATGATGGGTCTGGTGTTTGTGAAGATTAAAGTGTCACGAGACTCACAGACAGTCCTTGTAATCCCGGTGGTCCACTGAGTCCTGGAGGTCCGACTGGACCCTGTCAACAGAAACACGATTAAATCAGCTTCCTAATGTGTGAATGTGTGTCTATAAGAGTGTGTGTGTGTGTGTGTGTGTGTGTGAATGTGTGTCTATAATAGTGTGTGTGTGTGTGTGTTCACCTCGTCTCCTTTGACTCCCTGCGGCCCCTGGTTTCCCGGCAGTCCTCGATCACCTTTCTCTCCGAACTCACCCGGCGGCCCAATCAAACCAATCAGACCGCCATGACCCTGACACACACACACATACACAGAGATAATGAAATCATGAGCATTTACCCTGTGTGTGTGTGTGTGTCTGTCTGTGTGTGTGTGTGTGTGTGTGTGAGAGTGAGTGAGTGAGTGTGTCTCTGTGTGTGTGTGTGTGTGTGTGTGAGAGAGAGTGAGTGAGTGTGTGTGTGCGTCTGTGTGCGTCTGTGTGTGTGTGTGTCTGTGTGCGTCTGTGTGTGTGTGTCTGTGTGCGTCTGTGTGTGTGTGTGTGTGTGTGTGTGTGTGTCTGTCTGTCTGTCTGTGTGTGTGTGTGTGTGTGTGTGTGTGTGTGTGTGTCTGTGTGCGTCTGTGTGTGTGCGTCTGTGTGTGTGTGTGAGACGTACCTTCTCTCCTTTCTTGCCCGGATCTCCCTTCAGTCCTGCCAGTCCAGCCGGACCCTGCACACACGTGTAATGAGAACATCAGCCTGACGTCATATTAAAGATCAGTGCATGAGGAGTGTTATTGAGCCTTACCATCGGCCCCGGGGGTCCCGTTTGACCTGGGGGTCCATTCAGCCCTTGTTCTCCCTGCAGCAGAGACAGAATGTGACATTCATCTTTATTATTAAATCAACATTCACAAGTATCTGACAAAAATTATTCAGACACCAGATATAATTTTTTGATATTTTTTTACTAGTGGGTGCAGGACACTATAGCTCATTTATGTAAGTGAGGATAGCAAAATAAAGTGAACTGTGACATATTACACCCAAAAATTCTTCATACAGTGAACTACCACTAAAATTTGGGACCAAAAATGACCCAGACACTTTGACCTGAGCATGTTTTGCTGGTGTTTTTTCTTTAATTTAAACTTTTTCCACCACAGACTGAACACAATGAAGCATTGCTTGGTGATTGGTTGAACTAAATTGGTTTTATCTAATTGTGTTCTTAAATTTAACATCTGACAGCTATTCAACCCAATTCATTACATACCTTTCTATCAAAGTTATCTGACGTTATCAAGATGAATTTGATCTGACTTCTCCTCATATTTTATTACCATTTTCTAAATATAGTGAATAAACTGTAAAAATGTGAGAAATGTTGAAGGTGTCTGAATACATTTTGGTTTGAATGTATGTTGGTAAGTTTGTAGGGACAGAGTTTAAAAGAATTTAATGATTGGAGAAGAAACTGGAGCAGTTTCTATTTCACGCCGACTTCAAAGATTTTAATAGATAAGGCTGAATGTAAAGTCACGTCCAGGGCTCTTGTTCATTTGTTCAGATTCTACATTATATGGTCCTCATGTTACTGTTGAGCAGACTCACGTATGTTTGAGCAGAGAGAAATGATCAACAATAAGAGGAACGGAGCTCACCGCTGGTCCAGGGATTCCTGGAAGCCCCTGAAGTCCTGCTTTCCCTGGGTTCCCCTGACCGCCCACCGGCCCTGTCTTTCCCATGATGCCTTCGTATCCTGGAGCTCCCTGAACACAGACCCAGCGGCAGCATAATGAGTTCGAAGGACAACCGACGATTAGCAATCTAGGACATCCTTTCAAATCTCATTCAGGAGGTTGCTGGAGCTTTCGCTCCAATGATGCTGCACTCATGTCACAACATAACTCATACAGCGTGACAGAAAATTAATTGATTTATCGTCTACTGAATGTCTCACCTTGTTGCCCTTCAACCCCGGCCGCCCCTCTTTTCCAGGAGGACCCAAGTGACCCTAAGCACAAACCCGGAGAGACAAAAGCAGATAGGAGCTCAACACGTACACAAAGAAAGTTGAATCATGTAGTACTTAACCTGATTCCTCACAAACACACACTCACCCTGCGTCCTGGTCTTCCTGGTGGTGGTTCTCCAGAGGCTCCTGGAGGGCCCTAATCACCAGAGAGAGGGACGAAACATGATGAGAGATCATCATCTCAACACCACTGATGTCTCAAATACACATGCCATAATACTCTCACTGCCCTACACAGATCCAGAGCCATCAGGAGCCTCGTACAGAAGAACATGAGCTTACACGAATGACAGAAACATAAGAGACTCACCGATTTGCCTGGATCGCCATTATCTCCTTTAGATCCAGGACTCCCATCGATCCCCTGAGAGAACAGACAAGATCTTTCACCATCAGCACGTCACTTAACAAGGCGTCTTTGACTGACATCAGTGAAGATACTCACGTTAACACCTGGCTCTCCAGGAGCGCCCATATCTCCAGGAAAACCAATAGGACCCTGTAGAGGGAGATAGACAGAAAATACGTCAGCCAACACACTAGATTATCACACTGAGGTCACACACACACACACACATACTGACCGCGTTCCCCTTCGCTCCGTCTTCTCCAGATGCTCCTCTGGCTCCCGGTGAACCTGCAGCTCCGGATGGTCCTGTGTCTCCTTTCTCACCCTGCTCACCTTTCTCGCCCTGAAAACACACACACACACACACACACACACACAGAAGTATCAAGTGTTGCTGTGGTAATAAAGGAGGTGTTGCTGTGGAATAAAGATCAGAGAAGGAGAGATGGACTCACTGCGCTGCCAGGAACACCAACAGGTCCAGGATCACCAGACTCTCCATCTTCACCCTGTCATTTAAAATCACATATAACATGATGTGTGTGTTTCACCAGATCATGTGATCACCAGCAGGAGCATCTGGATGATTTACCTTCTCACCGACTCCACCAGGCTGACCACGTACTCCAGGACGGCCAGGAGGACCCTGAAAGACAAATATGTTTTAGAAAATGAAATGAAAAAAATATATATTTTAGAACTAGTTTAGAAAACTATGGGGGAGGGGTGTGTTTACCTGTCCACCAGAGGGTCCCTGAGCTCCTCTGGGCCCAAACTGACCAGGAGGACCCTGAAAACACACAAACACACATTGAATTTACATAGAGATCAATAAGCATGATCATGAATGACAGATGAATTGATGAGCTCACCAGTAGACCAGAGTTCCCGCTCTCTCCTTTTTCTCCTGGAGTACCGGGCATCCCCTACACACACACACACACACACACATGACAGGCCTCTGTCACACTGACATCAGCAGCTCATGATTTTTCATTGAAATAGAGGAGATATGGTTGATGATCAGGTACCTGTAGCCCCCCGGGGCCCCTGGAGCCCTTGAATCCTCTAAGGCCCTCATCTCCCTTCTGTCCATACATGCCCTGCTGTCCTGGAGGACCGGGCTCACCGTCCACACCCTGACACACACACACACACACTCAATCACACACACACAATCTCTGAACACAGCGAGAACATTAAGATGTCGTTTCTCCTCAAACACTCACCAGTGCTCCCGGCTGCCCCTCTGGCCCCTGAGTGCCGACTGGTCCTGGAGGCCCCTGAGAGCAGATTTAAATCATTGGTAACACTGTGAGGTGTGAGAGTGATATGAGTTTTATTTCAGTCACTCACTGATTCTCCTTTGTCTCCTTTGCTGCCTTTCTGCCCTGGAGCCCCTGTTTCTCCCTAACAAACACAAACACACAGAGGACTTTAACTATCAAGAAATAAACAGATTTTGTCATTTTTCGTTTTCGCTTTCAATTATTAGGCTGTTTCTAGGGAGTTAATATGCGGTTTCTGAGTGGTTATTAGCACTTCTGTTTGGTTACCAGAGTGTTCTGGGCTGTTTTTGGTTGTCTAAAAGTCTATTATAGTTGACAAACATCATCACTACTAATCAAAGATGAACATATGCCCTCATCACCTTGTCTCCATCCTCTCCTGTGGGTCCTGGAGGGCCAGCGGCTCCTGGTAATCCCACGGGCCCCTGGTCACCATCCTGTCCTGCGGGTCCGATCAGACCCTTATCTCCCTGAACACACAAACACAGAGTTACACGAACACTGGTCATTCACTGGTCAATCATTTATCTTCACATGTAGGGGCGTGTCTTACTGGCTCTCCCTTCTCTCCCATTGGTCCAGGCCCACCGATGGTTCCAGTTTGACCAGGCTGACCAATGGCACCAGCCAGTCCAGGGGGGCCCCGCTCACCTGTGGGCCCCTGGGAAGAAACAGATATATTTGAGACATAATATGTTAATATACTTTCACATACACATAACAGAGCGTGCAAAATCTCATCAAGAACTTTTCTAGGTCATAATTTCGCCTCAAGATTGAAAATAAAACAATATAAAAATTATATATACTTAATGTGGTTTTGTGAGATTACTGGAAGAGATTACGTACAGAAGGTCCAGGGGGCCCGATCGGCCCCGCCCCTCCCTTTAATCCAACTGGCCCCTACACAAGAGAACACAGGCCACATGACAATCAGGAAGCCTGACAGAGAGCATTTAACAACCTAAAGAATCACTGGCAGCATCTTAAATCAGCTGGATACAGTATTCTATCAGTTACCATGGCACCCGGCGCTCCACGACTTCCACGGAACCCTTTCAGACCTGCTGGACCGCTCTTTCCTGAAGTACCTGGACCTCCAGGGTCGCCCTGATGACCAGACACACACATATTATAAGTTAGGGTTAGGGTTATTATAATTAAAGAAGTTAGAAGTGGAAAGAGCGTTATGATTGATGCCGATGGTTTTCCCACCTTTGCACCCTCCTTCCCAGCGGCTCCAGGTAAACCTTGCTCTCCAGCAGGTCCTGCGGTGCCCGGGTGTCCTCTCTCCCCCATCGGTCCAGTTTCTCCTGAATTACCCTGCAACCAAATCACCACCAGTCAGAACAACAGCAGTGGCCTTTAGCTTGAACTAAAAAAAGCGCTAAAACTTGAAAGATACTGGATCCACCCAGTCAATAAGACTGATTCCTGAAGCGATGAGCTCACCTGCGGCCCAACGACACCAGCTGGTCCTGGAGGACCCGTCTTGCCTTGGAAACCCTTTCAGGAATCAAACCATCAAACACCAGGTGAACAACAGACCATCAAAACACTACACAAACATAACATCACACAGGCTCGATACTCAGCAAACGGAAGCAAATTAAAAACCACATATTAGTATCAATATATATTGTATATTTTCATTAATATTTTAGTGCATTGCTGATTTTTGTTTAGCATTTAGTGTTAAAGCGTTAAATCATTCAGCATCACAACCACGTCCTGTAGTCTTTGCAAGCCTGTATGTAGATGTTCCCAGACTCACCGCCTCCCCCCGCTGGCCTGGATGACCCGGCAGGCCGTCCTTCCCAGCAGGCCCCTGCACACAGAAGCGTGTTGAGAATGACATCAGCTCATATGTGTTATCTTATTATATGAGGTGAAGACGAGGGTCACTCACATTGGGTCCCTTAGGGCCCACCTCACCTACACGTCCCTGAGGCCCTTGCGGTCCCTGCAGTATATGAACATGTGCATTAATCACAAAAACTAACAACATTAAATCACATGATCAAATTACTTGATTAGTCACAAAATATGTATGAATCTAAAAAGCCTCTCTATACATGTGTGTGTGTGTGTGATATTCTCTTACTCTCTCTCCTGTGGGCCCTGGAGGGCCGTCATGTCCTGAAGACCCCTAGAACAGAGACAGTTTGGCTCTTTACAGTTATTTCAACAATATAAACAGTGTCCATAAGAATAGACTCATTATCGTAATGAATGACTTCAGCACTGCTGATGTAATACAGACACTTCAGCTCATTCGTTGTTTGCTTCTGTGTGTGTTGAAGGGCTGATATGACCTCTGACCTTGTCTCCTGATTTCCCAGTAGGTCCTCTTGCACCCCTGCCTCCACGAGCACCCTGACAACACACATACACACACATTAATGATGTTGGATGTGACTGATGTAGGACGCTGACAATCATTAGTGTGGACAGATACGCTCACATTGGGTCCCCTCTGACCGGCGGCCCCTGCAGGACCCGTTGGACCCTGAGAAACACATTATACTCACATGAGTGCACATGCATACACTTATATTTGTGATTTTATGTGTCTTTATGACTCTTTTGTGGAGTCATGTTTTCAGTGACCTTCTTCCCCTTTTCTCCTGGAACGCCGACAGGACCTGGAAAACCATCAGCACCCTGAGAGGAAACCACCACAAGACCAGCAGTTATTCTCTCATACAACTGAAACATTCATCCATTCATCATCTGCTCGTGTTGCTCTCACCTTCGGGCCCTGACGGCCAGGGTAACCTGGCAAACCTGGAACACCCAGCTTTCCCTAAGAGGAGGGATAAAATCAGGAGGAGACAGAAAAACGGGTGTTTGATATGATAACATATTTTGTACTGATTATTACTGATGATGCTGTGGCAGACTATTTCACCTTTTCTCCAGCGATGCCTGCGGATCCAGCTTCACCCAAGGGACCACTCTGCCCTTTGGGGCCCTCAGGACCGTCCTCACCGCGCATCCCTGAAGCACCCGAGTCTCCCTGACAGATACAGATGGGGTTAACAGCATGTTTTAGTGCATCTGTGGGTGAGTTTGAGTGTTTCGTAAGTGTGTTTTGTGTCTGCTTGTTATTACAGTGTCTCCTTTAGCTCCCATTTCTCCTTTGGCTCCTGGGAAACCATCTTCACCCTGAACACAACACACATACATACATGACAATCAATCAGCATGATGAAAGGCATGCATGCTCAATTCATATGCTTCAGAAACCTCTGAAAAACATCTGCACAACTAATCACATCTAGACATGATGATGTCTCAAAATGTCTGGAAATGAAATATATGAAGATGTGATGAAGTCTGGAGATGATTCTTGCAGATTTGATGATCTCACAATGTTTTAGATATCAGAAGATGTGGTGGTGACTAGGCATGTTATGTTATCTGGTGATAGCTGCAGGTGCACTAATGTTAGGGTTCCATGATGCCTGGAAATGTGATATATGAATATCTGCCGGTGTCTGAAGATGTTATGATATCTGGACATATGGTGATCGTTGCAGATATTATGATGTCTCATGATGTCTGGAGATGTGATATCTAAAGATCTGCTGGTGTCTGAAGATGTTATAATATCTGGACATGTGGTGATCGTTGCAGATATTATGATGTCTCATGATGTCTGGAGATGTGATATCTAAAGATCTGCTGGTGTCTGAAGATGTTATAATATCTGGACATGTGGTGATCGTTGCCGATATTATGATGTCTCATGATGTCTGGAGATGTGATATCTAAAGATCTGCTGGTGTCTGAAGATGTTATGATATCTGGACATGTGGTGATCGTTGCAGATATTATGATGTCTCATGATGTCTGGAAATGTGATATCTGAAGATCTGCTGGTGTCTGAAGATGTTATGATATCTGGACATGTGGTGATCGTTGCCGATATTATGATGTCTCATGATGTCTGGAGATGTGATATCTAAAGATCTGCTGGTGTCTGAAGATGTTATGATATCTGGACATGTGGTGATCATTGCAGATATTATGATGTCTCATGATGTCTGGAGATGTGATATCTGAAGATCTGAGGAAGGTTTTGATATCTGTACATTTGTTGATCATTGGAGATGTGGTGATGTTGACAATGTCTGGAAATATGGTAACTAAAGATGTTATGATATCTGAACATGTTATGCTGTTGGAGATTTGATGATGTTATACAGAGTCTGGAGATGTGATATCTGAAGATAGATGTGGTGATGTTGGCAATGTCTGAAAACTGAAGATGTTATGATATATGGACATGATGTTGGAGATGTTATGATCTCTCACAGAGTCTGGAGATGTGATATCTGATTATGTTTTGAATTCTGGGGGTGTTATGATATTTGTATTATGATTTTTATTAATATGATGTTATGACGTGATTATGTGATGATGTTAAAGAGGTGATGTCTCACAATATCTGGAGATGTGATATGGGAGGATGCGCTAAGGTCTGATGATGTTATGATATCTTGATATGTGATGATTCTTAGAGGTGTGAAGATGTTGGAGATGTTATGATGTCTCACAATGACTAGAAGTAGGTTATGATATCTGTAACTGAAATTGGTTGAGTAGGTCTCACCTTCTCTCCTTTACTGCCCTTCAGTCCTCTGAGCCCATCAGCACCCTAAAACACACACACACATGCATACAGTCAACACAACACACACACACACTAAGGTGTGATAGAGAGAGATCAGTACTTTGACTCCTCTGGGTCCAGGATATCCCACGGGCCCCTGAACACCTGCTGCACCCTTCAGGAAGCACACACAATAACAATCAGTGATATTAACACAAGGACACTAATAAGATGGCACCACACACTCGTTTGTGTATCTCACCGGCAGGCCTTTCTCTCCAGGCGACCCCTCTCGTCCTGGATGACCCTGTGTGCAGTGGCATCATGAGGAACAGCAGGGGGCAGCACAGATCAACAACAGCATGTGTTCAACACTCACCGGTGGGCCGTCGACACCAGGTAAGCCCTTCATTCCCTTCTTCCCCTGAGGACCCTGAGCCAGAGAAAGACACCTGTTAAAGTGTGCTCCACCTGGAGATCGTTCAGACCAGGAACTGTAAGGTTCATCTGTCATATTTTCTGTAAGTTTGTCCCCAAAACCTGCTCACTGGAGTCAATATTAATACGTGATTTATAGTAATGAGAGAGTGGCACCTTTTCTCCTGGTAATCCGACTAGTCCCTGAGGTCCAGGAAAACCCTGCAGAACAGAGGAAAGAGTGTCAGGAGTGTGTGTGTGTGTGAGAGAGAGACTATATCTGTGAGTGTGTGTACCTGGAATCCCGGGTTCCCCTGCTGTCCTGGAGCTCCAGTTTCTCCAGGCGGCCCCTGTGTGAAGACGAGAAAAGGACAGAGTTCTTACTGACGCGGTCTGGATCTTCATCACCTTTCCTAACATTGGTATCAGAAGGAAGGCAATGCAACATGGCACTGAACAGCGTCTTGTTGTCTTCAGAGCATCTTTATTGTTTGTTAAACAGGGCTAAACAGGCAGCGATGTAGAATTGGTGGGCGGGGCTAAACAGACAGCGATGTAGAATCAGTGGGCGGGGCTAAACAGGCAGTGATGTAGAATCGGTGGGCGGGGCTAAACAGACAGCGATGTAGAATCAGTGGGCGGGGCTAAACAGACAGCGATGTAGAATCAGTGGGCGGGGCTAAACAGGCAGCGATGTAGAATTGGTGGGCGGGGCTAAACAGACAGCGATGTAGAATCAGTGGGCGGGGCTAAACAGACAGCGATGTAGAATCAGTGGGCAGGGGCTAAACAGGCAGCGATGTAGAATCGGTGGGCGGGGCTAAACAGACAGCGATGTAGAATCAGTGGGCGGGGCTAAACAGGCAGTGATGTAGAATCGGTGGGCGGGGCTAAACAGACAGCAATGTATAATCGGTGGGTGGGGCTAAACAGGCAGCGATTTATAATCGGTGGGCGGGGCTAAACAGACAGCGATGTAGAATCAGAGGGGCTAAGGGAGGGGCTAAACAGACAGCGATGTAGAATCAGTGGGAGGGGCTAAGGGAGGGGCTAAACAGACAGCGATGTAGAATCGGTGGGCGGGGCTAAACAGACAGCGATGTAGAATCGGTGGGAGGGGCTAAGGGAGGGGCTAAACAGACAGCGATGTAGAATCGGTGGGCGGGGCTAAACAGACAGCGATGTAGAATCGGTGGGTGGGGCTAAACAGACAGCGATGTAAAATCGGTGGGTGGGGCTAAACAGACAGCGATGTAGAATCAGAGGGGCTAAGGGAGGGGCTAAACAGATAGCGATGTAGAATCAGTGGGAGGGGCTAAGGGAGGGGCTAAACAGACAGCGATGTAGAATCGGTGGGCGGGGCTAAACAGACAGCGATGTAGAATCGGTGGGAGGGGCTAAGGGAGGGGCTAAACAGACAGCGATGTAGAATCGGTGGGCGGGGCTAAACAGACAGCGATGTAGAATCGGTGGGTGGGGCTAAACAGACAGCGATGTAAAATCGGTGGGTGGGGCTAAACAGACAGCGATGTAGAATCAGTGGGTGGGGCTAAACAGGCAGTGATGTAGAAAGTTTTGAGTTCTGAAACTCACAGGATGTTTTTATAGCACAATGACCTCTTATATGTCAAAAGATCAAGGGAATTTTAGTTTCTCAGTTCATGACCCCTTTAAGACATCTCAGATCAGCAGTACTCACCATGTTTCCCTTTGAACCCTGAACTCCATCAACCCCACGAATACCCTGGCAAACACACACACACACACACATGATCCATATAATGCTTTGATGTGACCTCCTGTATTCTGAGGAGGTCAGTCGTATCATATGAATACAATAACGTGATACGTGATACCCAAACACACAGCATGAGGAGTTTATCCACTCACCTGCTGTCCTGGAGGACCAGGAAGACCTCTCTGACCCGTCAACCCTGCTAGACCCTAACACACACACACACACATCACTGAGGAATATCTGTTAACACACACGTCAGTGGATCAATGAAGATGATGATCAATACTTCATACTACAAGTGACTACAGGAGTGAACACATACAGGCTCTCCTGGCTGACCTCTGGGCCCCGGCTGACCCTCTGAACCCTGGGAAACAAACAAACATTCACTCTGAACCTGATCAAAGACAGACAGACAGAAGTTACAGAAGAATATAGAAGAAATGTTCACTGACTTTTTCTCCAGGGCCTCCTGGGGGACCGACTGGCCCCTTCTTCCCTTGATCTCCCTGCACACACACACACACACACACACACACACACACACACACACACACACACACAAAACACACACACACACACAGAGAGAGAGAGATGAATGTTTCTGATCTGAGGTTCACACTGGGGTTAATGAGTGTTAATGGAGAGTGTGTTACCCGGTGACCCTTGTTTCCAGGCAGACCCGGTAACCCGTCAAACCCTCTGTCACCCTGATAACAGCACACACAGAGACAGAAATCACCTCAGGAGAGACACAGTCATCAACCGCACACTCAACAGCTCTTCATTTGTGTTAGACTACATGTTCCAATAACAGCATTTTACAAGAGAAACATTCTGCTGCGTATACGAAATATCAATGAATAAACACAGCAGACATATGAAACCAGACCAATGAGATTCATCCCCTCATCTTCATCAACACACTGTCCTGTTGAACTGATGGAGGTTCATTATGAGGGACAGCGTGTCTGATGCTCAGATCGTCGTATGCATGATGTTTGATCTGTGAAATAAAGTGTCACTAATGACAGAATAACTTACTTTAGTTCCAGTCTCTCCTGGTTCACCTCTGGCTCCGTCGATCCCACCACGACCCTGAACACACACACACACACACACAGGTGTGTTTCAGGTGTTCACGCAGGTGCCTAATGGTATTTGTTGTGTTTAGATGAAACTCACCCTCTTGCCTGGTTTACCATTGAATCCTGGAGCCCCCAGCAGCCCACGAGGACCCTAAACACAGACCATAATCAGAAATGTTTCTTGAGCAGTAAATCAGCATATTATTATGATTTCTGAAGATCATGTGACACTGAAGACTGGAGTAATGATGCTGAAAATACAGCTTTGATCACAGAAATAAATTACAGTTTAACACATATTCACACTGAAAACAGCTAGTTTACATTGTAATGATATTTTTACTGTATTTTTGATCAAATAAATGCTGCCTTGGTGACTTCTTTCAAAACATTATAAATCTTATTTATTTGAGATGATCAGATGAGCATCTCCTCTCGTACCGGAGGTCCTGTGAAGCCA
>CM041797.1:50248665-50256165 GCA_023376895.1 Aspiorhynchus laticeps | reverse complement strand
GATATTAATTAATCAAAAACATGATTTCTGAACATGTTTAAAATCGGAGTTATCTGTTTTTGCGAATGAACTCTTCATTTATATTTTAACAAACTAAAATGTAAACAAAATATAAAAATAAAAACTAATTCCAAATATTTATAAAACCTACAATAGCATCTCAAAGTCTCTAAAATAGCACTGCTTCTCATTAACAGCCTGAAAATTACATTTGATATTTGATTAACTATATTTCTGAAAAATGCTGTTTTACCAGTATTTACACTAAAATAATAATTAACTGGCTATTTAACTTATATGAGCTTGATTGATTGGCTTGTTAATCACATTAGGAGACAGAAATAATACAATTTCCTTTTTGTAACCAGCATTATTTTTAACTTGTAAATGATATTGAGTAAAAGTACAAATATTTAGATTTAACAAATCTCAGTACAAATTCCCGCAAGGCTTGTGTTTGTTCCCCTCATGCCCATATTTAGTCCTTCCTGCTTCCTGTCCTCGTTTAGTGTGATTATCAGTTCATTTGGTTCCAGTATAGTGTGTTCTGCCCTGTGTTTCGTGTCCGGTATTGTCTTCACCCCGCTCTACATGTGTGATCCTGGCTGTCTTGTCAAATAAAGACAGTGAATGTGAATCTCCCACGTCTCCTCGTTCATGCGCTGTAGCAGCCGAACCGTGACGGGAAGTAATACTAGTGACGTATTATTACTCAGACTCACCTCGTACTCGGTGACGTTTTCTCCTGCAGTCGACACAGACAGGTCACTGTAAAGGTCATTGTAAAGGTCATCGTCAAACTCCTCTTCGACTGGTTTCCTCGGCGGCTTCTTGACCTGCAACAGACACCAGACACCATCGAAACGTCTATTCCATTCATTCTCCCCATAGGAGAATCACAACATTACAAACTCTGAGTGGAAGCAAACAAGTTTTGAAAATCAGGAGAAAAGACACAAGACTGTGAACTGAATGCCTTTACGAAGGGAAAGAACTACAATCCCATGCAGCTTTGTGAAGAACATGTATATATGTTTGGTGAAGATTTCTTCACAGCAGCTCTGTCTTTGAAGGTTTATGAGTTATCATTAAAATCAATTCCTATGGAGAACATAAAGAGAGAGACGGTGTTTGTTCAGCTGAGTACTGGCTTTAAATCAAACACACAGCAGTGTGTGATATAAACACTGGCAGGAGTCCTCAACAGCATGTTTAACACTGTACTCATGACCGAGCCAAAGAACAGACATCAGTGTTAATGAGAGACAGACAGGTGCTTTATATTCATCATCAATGCAGAAATACTGATGTGAATATGAATGGGCTGTGCATGTTAATGAGCTCCTCCCGTGGGCGGGGTTACCTCCACGGGGTCCAGTGATAGGCTGTTGTAGGTGAGGGCGGAGTCACAGTCAGGAATGTGGGTGTGGCAGTAATCAGCAGCAGCTCTGGGGTCTGGAGCGATTAACAGCTGCTGGATCTCACCCTGAAACACACACACAAACATCAACACACACACACACACACACACACACACACACACACACACACACACACACACACACACACACACACACACACAAAAACACACACACACACACACACAAAAACACACACAAAAACACACACACACACACACAAAAACACACACACACACACACACACACAAAACACACACACACACACACACACACACACACACACTCACACACACACACACACACACACACACACAAAAAAACACACACACACACACACACACACAAAACACACACACACACACACACACACACAAACATCAACACACACACACACACACACACACACACAAACATCAACACACACACACACACACACACACACACACACACACACACACAAACATCAACACACACACACACAC
Source organism: Aspiorhynchus laticeps (assembly GCA_023376895.1). NCBI lineage: Eukaryota > Metazoa > Chordata > Actinopteri > Cypriniformes > Cyprinidae > Aspiorhynchus > Aspiorhynchus laticeps. Next base: position 50,254,262 of record CM041797.1, on the reverse strand, counting down.
ACACACAAACATCAACGCACACACAAACACACACACACACACACACACACAAACATCAACGCACACACACACACACACACACACACACACACACACAAACATCAACACACACACACACACAAACATCAACGCACACACACACACGCCTCAAACACACACACACACACACACACACACACACACACAAAAACATCAACACACACACACACACACAAACATCAACACACACACACACACACATCAACACACACACACACACACACACACACAAACATCAACACACACACACACACACACACACATCAACACACATACACACACACACACACACATCAACACGCACACACATCAACACACACACACACACACACACATACACGTACGCAAGCACGCACGCACACACACACACACACACACACACATACATCAACACACACACACACACACACACACACACACACACACTCACCTCAAACACTTCTTCATCCAGGAGTCTCGTCCCGAACACCGTCACTCCGTCCGTGCTGACCTTAGGCTCCGGGCCTCTGGGGAGGTCAAGGGTTGCCACTTTCTGACAGTCCAGGTACAGCGTGACCTTCTGACCTTCCACGCTGTAGGCCACTCTGTGCCACCTGTAGGGTCAGAGGTCACAGTGAGTCTGAGCGTAATCAGCACACGTCCAGAGCGAATCCAGCAAACACCTGCAGGTTGACTGATGAGCTTCAAAGGGTTAAATCAGCTAAAAATGTGACTCGGGCTCCATATTTCAACTCTTCTGAAGTCACACCATAATTTATGTGAGGAACAGACTCAAACTGATTCAGTCACGAACTTCTGCTCCAATGAACTGAACTCAAAAACCAGTTCACGAACGAATCAAACATTCAGACTCTGACTCACAAGAACAAATCAACTGATGAATCAATTCATCAAACTGAATCAACTCAACACCGAACTGAACTCAACTGCTGTAGAGCTGCTGCACAGCTGAAACTGAATTGGTTTCATAATAGATGAACGTTACAACATTAACACTGATATCTTGCTGTGAAGCTGCTTCGACACGATCTGTAGTGATATAAACACTAGAAACAAATGTGACTTGACTTGAGAGGTTTCACTGTCTGAGTGTGGGTTTGTTCCTCACACAAAGCATCGTTCGACTTCAGAAGAGTCATACTGCCCTTACGAAAAATACGTTTACTCAAGTGTGCTATTAGTATACTAATACACTATAAATTGGAAAGTATACAATGGCATTTAAGTATACTTGACTTATGCTTAGGAAAAAGTCTAAATATATTTGAGCTCTACCAAAGTCCCTTTTAAGGAAAGTCCGTTCACTCGGCTGCCATATTTGCAACGCCTCCGGGCAGCTCAGACAAGACCAAGTCCTATCTAAATGAATGGGGGAATCCTGAAATCTCAAATAAAGCTCGCTAAACTCACGATTAAATTACATATTTCAAATCAGCAATAAAATCTGAAATGAACTGCCTCATGAATGTTATTTCTTATGCTCAAATAGCGTTTAAAAAGCTCTTTTTCAGGCATGTGCATGTGTAGCTCCAACGCTCTTATGACTGCGCACGCAGCTGCTGGTCCAGCACCAGGTTTCTATGGGAACCGGAGCTTCTAACGGCTGCTGCAGTGACGCAATGACTTTACCAATCAGCGATTGGCTCCTTCATTTAGAAGGCGGGACTATCCCGACCAGTGTTGGGCACGTTACTTTAAAAAAGTAATTAGTTATAGTTACTAGTTACTTCTCACAAATAGTAACTGAGTTACATCATTATAAAAGTAACTAATTACCAGGGAAAGTAACTATTGAGTTACTTTTTTTTTATGTTCAAATGTCAAATAACTTGGATGCCCCAATATTAAATATGTTAAATGAATGAAATGGACACTAAATAATTATTATAAAACATTGTACATTAATCGACACTATTTATCTACTGACACTTAGCATCAGTTAGTCAAGCATTATAATATGATATTATGATAATTTAGCATTATATGATGATATAACTTTAGTAATTAGAATAACCAAGTATGAATTCATATTTGTCATGTTGACTGAACTTAGGACTGGTGCTTAAGATATTGTTTGTCATTTAGTGTTTCTATAAAAAAAGGGGGAAAAATTGATAAGATAACAAAACTACTACGAATTATACCACTAATAACAATATAAAACACACTAAGGATTAATGAGCTGCTGGGTTCATGAATATTAATCACGTTGTCTGCGTTCGCTCGAATTGATTCGCTGAAATCAAAACAGGGATGATAATAGGTGAGCGCCGGCCAATGAGATTGTCTTTTGTGCAGTAGCTCCGCCCACTAGCGGAGAACCCGGCAGTTCTTAAAAGCTGAAGAATTCCAAAGAAACTCCGTTATTTTGACACGAAAACACAATAAAGAATATCGTTTACATGTAGCACGTCAATTCTGCATGTTATGAAAGACTCTCTCGCTCTGTAGCTTTCAACAGTAATTCGAAACAGTAATTAGTTTGATTACTCGTTACTGAAAAAAATAACGCCGTTAGTAACGCCGTTTATTTATAACGCCGTTATTCCCATCACTGATCCCGCCATATTGCGCGTTGCACTTTCTCCCTTTCATAAGTATAGGAGTGAACTGTCTTTGTATTTCTATAGTCTTTGGCTATACTTGTGCTCCTAGAATCAGTGTTTTCACTGTTATACGGTAGGGGGCGCTAGTACACATCTACTGTACAGAATTACCAAAAAACACAAGTGAAGAAAACACCGAAACAACAGATGCTTCACATGTAATCAAACACATCATCAGACATAAAACAGCATCATAACTGTGTAACGTTATGAATAAAATATCACCAATGAAGAGATAATAATGACTGTCAAGCTTTGGGGTGTTGATCGACTCGATCTACATTTTGATTATCATTCTGAATCATATTCATATCAGCTTTTTGTTCAAAATGTTGTTTATTTCTTTATTTATGAAACTTACCCACATTCAAGTGTTTAAAAAAATAACGCATGACGCTATAATAACATGTTTTTGTTTACTCTGTTCTTTCTTTTGATGTTTTGTATGTTCAGATATTCATAACAAAATATATACAAATTAATACCTAAATATGGACATAGTAGTGTACTTAAAATATGATGTGAAGTTCACTTAAAGAGTATACTTGCAGTATAAAACTACTAAACTAGTAGACTATACTTCAAAGTGTACTAAAAAAGCTACTACAAGTATTTAATCAGTAAACTATCAGTATATCTATAAGTTCACTTTTAGTATAGTTGCTGTACAAGCTAAAAACATTGATGTAAACGTGTTGTGTACTCAAAGTTTACTACTGTTATACTTAAAGTGTACTTTATATACTAGAAAGTGTGTTGAAATAGTACACTTACAAGTATACTACAAGTACACTGATATTTGTATACTTACTACATAAAGTATACTTAAAAATATACTTGAACTTTACTTAAGTATACTACTTTTTGGTAAGGGTGAGCATCTTTATGAAGCTTTTATATCATTAACAGCCTCAGTCCTCATTCACTTTCATTATGAGGAAAAGAGTGCCACGGATAGTGTTCAGAAACTGTTTTACAGGAATGATGAGTGTTTGGATGAATTATTGACTTCATATAACTTAACAATATATATACATCTGCATTGTGTCGTGGTTTAACTGACTGTAGCTTCAGAAATTCACTGAATCACATGCAGAACTGAAGTGATTCGGTTTCTGTCTGGAAGCAACAAGACCGGAGTGACTTCATGACGGGTTCAAGTCTTCCTGGGACCTTCATATGTAGAGTTATGAACTCGTAATCATAATGACATCAAATCAGGACGGCGATGTAGTTTTACTGCAGTAACAATGCAGCAAGGTTTTTTACCGTGCTTCTAAACAGGGTGCGAATTACGAGGGGATTCGGGGGGTCAGTGTTACTATAACAAACACTGCATGTAGAAAGACCAAAAGATTACATTGAAGTTTTTACCTAAAAGTGAATATACGGTAAAGGTGTGAATAATTACATTTTCGACACATTGTCAGTAAGCCAGCAAAAATAAAGCACTAGGAGAACTGTTGTGAGTCTCTGATCAACACACAGCCTTGAATCCATGTTTTTAAACGAATCGAGTGAATCAATGATTCAGTGAGTCATTCATGAAGGATTCGTTTCTGAATGAATCAGTCATTTGAACGAATCGATTGAATCAATGATTCAGTGAGCCAGTCATGAAGGATTCGTTTCTGAATGAATCAGTCATTTGAATGAATCGACTGAATCAATGATTCAGTGAGCCAGTCATGAAGGATTCGTTTCTGAATGAATCAGTCATTTGAACAAATCGAGTGAATGAATGATTCAGTGAGCCATTCATGAAGGATTCGTTTCTGAATGAATCAGTCATTTGAACGAATCGATTGAATCAATGATTCAGTGAGCCATTCATGAAGGATTCGTTTCTGAATGAATCAGTCATTTGAACAAATCGATTGAATCAATGATTCAGTGAGCCATTCATGAAGGATTCGTTTCTGAATGAATCAGTCATTTGAACAAATCGATTGAATCAATGATTCAGTGAGCCATTCGTGAAGGTTTCGTTTCTGAATGAATCAGTCATTTGAACGAATCGATTGAATCAATGATTCAGTGAGCCATTCATGAAGGCTTCGTTTCTGAATGAATCAGTCATTTGAACGAATCGAGTGAATCAATGATTCAGTGAGCCATTCATGAAGGATTCGTTTCTGAATGAATCAGTCATTTGAACGAATCGAGTGAATCAATAATTCAGTGAGTCATTCATGAAGGATTCGTTTCTGAATGAATCAGTCATTTGAACGAATCGATTGAATGAATGACTCACTTAAGACAGGGTGTCTAAATAATTTAATATTTCACTATTTATTTGTATTTTTGCATGTTGAATTAAAATATTTATTTCTAAAAGCTACTTTTTTGTAATGTCTATTGAGTGCTTTTTCTAAATCAACACAATGATAACTATTATCTTTAATTAATCGGCACATGATGTGCATGTTAATTAATTAATCTAATTAACATTAATCGGCACATTAAGTAATTAATTAGATTTTATCTTTATATCACTTGCCCCCCCCCAGTGCTCTGACCCCCCCCCCCCAGTGCTCTGACCCCCCCCCCCCCAGTGCTCTGACCCCCCCCCCCAGTGCTCTGACCCCTCCCCCAGTGCTCTGACCCCCCCCCCAGCGCTCTGACCCCCCCGATGGTCACTGTGTAGTTCGCTCCGTGCTTCTACAGATGCTGAATGCTGAAGTGTGTTCGCTCGTGTCACTCACTTGCCGTCGGCGAGGTTGATCTTCTTGAAGATGGGGTAGAGGTCAGGGGTCGGCTGGCCGGTGTGGTCCTCGTAGAGGAAGACGGGCGAGCGTCCGAGCTCCAGGCCCAGCTGCTGCACTCCCTCGCTGTCATACACCGACAGCAGAAAACACTGAGCGCCGCGCCGCGCTCGAACCGTCACCAGCACAGAGAAATCCTCCGGGAACACAGCGTCTGACACACACCAAACACAGCAAACACAGTCAG
>CM041797.1:50228665-50243665 GCA_023376895.1 Aspiorhynchus laticeps | reverse complement strand
CAATCAGAGCAGAGCTCAACATTGAGCCGCACTGAGAAACAGCCAATCAGAGCAGAGCTCAACATTGAGCCGCACTGTGAAACAGCCAATCAGAGCAGAGCTCAACATTGAGCCGCACTGTGAAACAGCCAATCAGAGCAGAGCTCTACATTGAGCCGCACTGTGAAACAGCCAATCAGAGCAGAGCTCAACATTGAGCCGCACTGTGAAACAGCCAATCAGAGCAGAGCTCAACATTGAGCCGCACTGTGAAACAGCCAATCAGAGCAGAGCTCAACATTGAGCCGCACTGTGAAACAGCCAATCATTACAGAGCTCAACATTATTATTCATGACCCTTCCAAATAAGCCAATAACAGACCGTTTCATTCTGGGGAGAAATCCTAGGGTTGTAAATGGACATGTAAAACCGTTTCTGGAGATTTTTTGCACTTACCTAAGCCACATACCTTCTATGTAGATATCAGAGAACAATTTACAATATAGTATCAATGCATTCTATGGCACCTTTAATATAAAAAAGTTCTATATTTGGCAAATGTGAAGGTCCTTTCACACCAAAAGTGAAATGAATAAGCCTGAGGCTGAAGGAACTGTTAATTCATGTCTGTACAGTAGAGGCTGCAGCTCAGATAAACCCTCATTCTGGATCACATGATGAATACTGCACAGCAATACAGAAAGTTGTTAGGTAAGAAATGTTAGGTTTATCTAAAGTCATTTTTGCATGAAGGATATTTAATACATAAAGGATATTTAAGTATTGCAGGTTTGCATCATATTCTGAGCATGCATTGCACTGTTTTTATTCAGTCAGTCAACACATGGGAAAACAAAGTAACTGGAGTTACTTATTGAAAACGTAACGCAGGTATCTTCTTTTAAATGATAAAGTAATGCATTTTTTTAGTAGTTACTAGGAAAAGCAATCTGATTGTGTAACTTGTGCTACTTGTAATGCATTACCGCCAACACTGATTAAATGTAGCTGAACTTCAGACTACAGTTTGCAAGCATTTTAACTGCAGCACCGTTGTTCATTGTGCAGTGCAGAATCACATGCAAACAACGGCACGTTTAACAATTACGTAGATTACAGTACAACTGCAGTCACACTGGAGTTTCACTGCGGTTCATTTCTGTAAGTGTATTTCATCTCTGCACTGTAAACCCCAATGTTGTCATTAATAAAGAAATCAAGCCCCTTTTGAAATGTACGTGAGTTTGGATGCATGTGAATTAATTTTAATTTGTTGATGCTTATTCGTCTTCTCTAGATGTCCGATGATCACAGCATGATCCTTGATGTGTTCAATGTATTCTACTTTCCACCTGCAGCCTAAAATACAGTCTTTGGCAAAGCTATTTGGTTAAAAAGTATTTTATTTTATTTTTTGCACACTTTGAATAGCTACCATTCACAAATAATGTGCAAATTTCTATGCATTTACATTTACATTTATGCATTTAGCAGACGCTTTTATCCAAAGCGACTTACAGTGCATTATACATGGTTATACATTTTTTATCAGTATGTGATAAAATGCTCCATACAGATTGTTGACTTAAAATGTTTCTGTTGAAAATGTGACTTAATATGATCAGTGTTGGGGGTAACGCATTACAAGTAACACGAGTTACGTAATAATATTACTTTTTTCAAGTAACTAGTAAAGTAACGCATTAATTTTTTATTTTACAAGAAAATATCTGAGTTAATTTTTCCAATTTATTGACTGACAGTGTGCTGTGTGAACATGTTACTGTAGTTCTAGACTAAATATGAATGTGCATTAATTCATCTCACTCGCAAAAGATTTAGTATTCATCAAAATGAATTAAAACAGTGAAATGCAAACTCAGAATATGACGCAAACCTGCAATTATTAAATATGTTAAACAACACAAATGTATCTAATCCCATTTTATTAACTAACATCTTTGCTGCTGACCTTTGATGATCCAGTTCAATCATAATAATAAGCAAAAATGACTTCAGATAAACTAACAATTGTGCTTCATTGTTGTTTTATTGCTGACGAGTGTTGATCCTTCTTCTCCTGCGCTCTCTTCACACGTGAATTACTTGAGGTTTATTCATTACACTTTTTGGTGTGAAAGGGCTTTACATTTGCTATAAATACAACTTCTTGTATTAAAAACAATCAAGCCCTGCTCATATTTAAAAAGAGACGTAATGCATTACTTTCCATAAAAAGTAGCTAAGTAACGTAATTAGTTACTTTTTTAGGGAGTAACGCAATATTGTAATGCATTACTTTTAAAAGTAACTTTCCCCAACACTGAATATGAGCTTACTCTTATAAAAGCATTGCTTCTGTTAAGTACATTAATGTAAGTGACAAACATGTCTGTTGTTGTTCAGTGTGCGATGTATTGTAATTGTATTTTTTTATTAAATGTTATTATGCAGCTATGTCAGTATACATTATCGAAATTCACCAACCCAAATAAAGTTGTTGATGTGAAGAAATTTTTTTTTTAATGATTTATAATTTTTTTTTAAAGCCAATTAAACACAATATATAAACTGGAAAGCCTGTTTGCCTTTTAAGTTATCTGTACTTAAACAAATAAGTTAATTCAATGAGAAGACCACATTAGGTGAACTCAATTAAACTGAGAGAATCACTTTCCTCAAATCATTTGAGTAGTCTCAACTCATTAGGGTTTACAGTGTGGGTGAAATCTCCCAAAGAGGTCATGTCTTTAATCTACACTGATCTTCAACACTGACCGTCAAGAGGTCAAGAGCTCAGGAAACTGTGAAGGGTTCGGGGTGAAATGTCAAGGCAGGGACTTACAGATCTAGCCCAGAGGAGAGCTCAGTCCGTCAGGAGTATTTCTCTCCCAGACAGCAATATAGTTTTGGCCCAGATCCAGCCCACATCTGGGCCGACACTGCTTGCTGTCTGGGCTAGCATTCAGCCAAACCTCCTCTCGCTCAAACACTCAATCTACGAGGAAAACTACAAACCTCCACCTCAGCTGAGAAGATGTCCTGAGGAGCTACTGACAAACGTGTTAAAGCTTGTGCGTCAAACCAACAGCCGTCTGAAGAACCACATGCTCAACAATGACAATGTGCATCTGGGTCAGAGATGAAATATCGGCAGCGAGCTGTACTTCAGAGAGAGATTAGTCCAGTTTCACACTTCAGAAGAACTTACAAGAACCCAGATTAACCCAGACACACTGATCTGAAGAACCCAATGAAACCATCAATAACTACTCTCCAAAAGAACAGCAGTCAAAAATCATTCTTGATAACCCTGCTGAAAAAAACAATAGAACCCTGCCCAAAACACAATAGGAAATCTAATGGATTTAATGGGAATTGTATTGGTTTTAATGGAAGCTATAATGGTGTCTACTGGTATGTGATGGATTCTATTGGTGGGATGTTAAATCCTATTGGAAAAATACCCAAAACACACCACAAAATGGAATATTGTAATGGTTTTACTGGAAAAAGCTAATGGTCCATAATGGTATTTTAATGGAAACCATTGGAATTTCTGTGATGGTTTCTATTGGGCTTCTATTGTTTTCTTAACCATTAAAGCAGCTGTAGCTCCAGACAGAAGCATTTCTGATTGTTCATCAATGGCTTAGAAGAGGTATTTTTTCAGGAGGCTAAATAAATGTAATTAACTATGTTAAAGGGATAGTTCCCTCCAAAATGATCCTTCTGTCATCATTTACTCATCCTCATGTCGTCCCAAACCCGTATGACTTTCTTTCGAATGAGGAGCACTTAAGAAGATATTTTGAAGAAAGCGGACCACTGTATGGACAAAAACACAAAATATCATCTTTTGTGCTCCGCAGTAGACAGCCATACAGGCTTGCAATGCCATGACGGTGAGTAAATAATGACTGAATGTAAGTTACATTCTCCGACATGATGAGACATTACATAAAACACTCATTTATCATGAGATGTCAAATGACTAGATTAAAATCTTCGGTCACACTTTATATGCGGTGGCCTTAACTACTATGTACTTGCATCAAAAAATAAGTACAATGTACTTATTGTGTTCATATTGTGTTGCAAAACACTTTTGCTGCTATTGAGGTGGGATATAGGTAAGGTTAGGGACAGGTTTGGTGGTAAGGGTAGGTTTAAGGGTGGGTTAACAGTGTAATTATAAATATAATTACAGAAATTAATTACAGATGTAATGACATACAGGTATTTTTAAAAATAGAAGTACAATGTAAAAACATGCATGTACACAATAAGTGCATTGTATCAAATGATTAATTTAAATGTAAGTATATAGTAGTTAAGGCCACCTAATATAAAGTGTGACCAAATCTTCTTCAGAAGTCATAACGGTAGCAGTGAAATAACATCTGAAGCGCATGAGTCTGTCTGTGTTCTGGTTCAGATCAGGTAAAGATCATTATACCGACACACATGATTCATAACTACACCATCTGGAGACAAAAATATCCTTCAAACATCACCTGCAGACACCACAAACTGATATTACATGACCATGAGCACAAAACAGTCATGCAATGCTCATAAAAGCCCTATAACTGAACACCGGGTGAGTTAACAGGTCAACGCTGACCTGATGAGTCCCTAAATATTTAGGTCAGGTACATTTTTTAGTTTTAGCAGCTTTCTGCTAATTTTGCATGTTTTTTAAAGATATCTTTGTTTGAACATTGTAAAAGTTTCTGTAACATTCCAGAACTTTCCGGAACATTCCAGTCATAAAAGACAAAAATCATCCAGCTACACTTCAGGTCACTTTTGCTGTGACTGTTTATGTTAAACTGTTTTATGCATGCAGCATATCGTTTTTATGCATGAGTAATAAAAGATTATCTTATATAAGTTAATTATTTTTTTTTAGTTCTGCACTGTTAATGATACACAAAAAGAAATGCTTTCGTATTCAGCATCTCAAACATAAAGAAACATACATTTAAAAAAAAAGTGTCAGTGTGATATTAATCTCCACATCGCAATCTTAGTTGTCCAGACAGTGATGTATTATTACTGCAGTATTAAACTATTTAAATGCTCAGCATAAAAGGTGCACTATAAATGAATAGTGCTCATAAATGAAGCTCAGAGTCGGACCCGGAGCAGTGTTATCAGTGATATGTTGCATGTTAACAAGTATATAGAGGAACCATGTTGACTGTGATTGTGATTATGACATGGCCCTCTGTGTGTTCAGACACCGTCTCAGTGCTCAAAACTCCTCATCTGCGCTCAGAAACACAGGTTTAACACAGTCTCTGCTCCAGACTCACACATCCAGACCTCCTCAGATTCCTGCTGCATTCACGCAGCACAGAAAGCGTTTATCTGCAGCGCGCTGGAACGCCGGACAGCTCCAGACGTGTCGGGAATGTGTGGAAAAAGCCCTGCTCTCATTTCTCTTCTGAACGCCTTTCTTTCAGCAGATTAATACCCACCTGATGCCTCTGAGTAACTTCAGCTGAGATCTGACCCTGCTGCGTGTGCTTCTGACGATCTAAACATCACAGTCCTAAACCCAGGCCTTCAGGGAATCAGGTTCATCACAGCAAAACGCCTTCACAGAAACAACACGCTCGCACAGCACCCTAACGCTCAATAAAGCAAGCATTTCTGTAAAGATCCTTTACTTCACAAAGATCGAAAGCAGGCCTGAAAGGAGCCAGACGGAGACAGTGAATGAGAAACAGCTGCTGGAGCGAGATCAGATCCAGAAAACCACCAGAGAACAAGAGCCGCTCTCTCTAGAGACCCTACAGGCGTAGAACCATGTTATATGAATGAAGTAATCTTTCAGGATTGATTAGGCTAATTGATTGCATTCAGATTTATGTTCTCTCAATCGTGTAACTAGGGCTGCACAATTAATCGAATTTCTAATCGCAATTACAATTCTGGATGCCACAATTACGTAATCGTTCAAAAAGGCAATAATCGTTCAAAGTCCACTTATGTTATTCTGAGTGCTTAAGATGTGTTTTTTTCTTTCTACGGGTTATCTTAAGGGGTTTTCCATTGTTTTAATTATAGTTTTAGTTTAACATTATAATATCATGCATTTTTTTTACATTTGAGGCTTAATACTATAGAAAAGCAATAAGTTTTTCAGTTTAAATGTTTTCAGCTTATTTATTTTCATATAAACATATGACATGAAGTTGCTTCAAACGTAAATTGTGTTAATCGTAATTAATAATCGCAATTACAATTTCAAGCGAATAATCGACAATTATGATTTTTGTCATAATCGTGCAGCCCTACGTGTAACACTACTTTGTTTTGTAATATATTCTTTCACTAAATGCAAAATGCCCCATCCAGCCAATAAATCTGTCAAGAGAACAACAGATTGTCATTATTGTTTTGATAGCCGTACATATAGTAAAGGACACTTCATTTGTTAAATGAACTGTACTATCTTTTGCTTAAAGGAACAAGCATCATACAAATCGAAGGTATTATCCAGGATATAGTTGAACATACTGTAGGCATCAAACCTCAAGAATCAACAAATGCATAAAGATGAGCTCTTTACATCACAACTCAACAGATAACTAACAGTAATCAACATGAGTTTAGAAGTAGTTAAAGTAGCCGCATAATTTATTCATGCTGCAATGCATGCTGGGAACTCTCAAAACGTTTCAGCATTATGAATTTCTTCATTCAGACAACTGTGTTTGACTAGTTAGGACAACGTTTGAGTGAATTCAGTTGGTCTGGGTTTTAATATAGTTTCAAGAAAATTGGGTAACACTTTACTTAAAGCCTTTATGTATAATGCATTGTAAAGGGTTATTAAAGGGTATAATGCATTATAATTATTCAGAATTTGCATTGTAATACGTTACATCTTGTTGTAAATAATTATAACTGAATTTAAAATGCATAGTGTAACAATGAATTGATAAGTGTTATAATGTATTAACTGTGTTATTCATGAGATTGTACAATGCATTATAAGGTGCCTTACAAGGCATAAGTAATGCATTAAAACTACTTTTATAATGCATTATAGATAAAGGCTTTAAGTAAAGTGTTACCGAAAATTGCAATTCGTAATATTTGAGAAGTTTTCATAAACTGGAAAATATGTAGTTGCTGCTTCTTGTTTTTTCCCCCTCCATATTATCCTACCATACTATCATTATGAGGGATTTCTTCCCAGTCAGCTACTTGTCTATCTTTCTATCTATCTATCTATCTATCTATCTATCTATCTATCTATCGATCTATCTATCTACAACCCAAATTCCGGAAATGTTCAAATGTGATGCCTGCTACAGGTCTCAAAATAGTTGGGACGGGGGCATGTTTATCATGGTGTAGCATCTCCTCTTCTTTTCAGAACAGTTTGAAGACGTCTGGGCATCGAGGTTATGAGTTTCTGGAGTTTTGGTCCCATTCTTGCCTGATATAGGTTTCCAGCTGCTGAAGAGTTCATGGTCGTCTTTGACATATTTTTCGGTTAATGATGCACCAAATGTTGTCTATAGGTGAAAGATCTTGACTGCAGGCCAATTCAGCACCGGACTCTTCTACTACGAAGCCATGCTGTTGTAATAGCTGCAGTATGTGGTTTTGCATTGTCCTGCTGAAATACAGGTCATCTGGAGGGGAGCATATGTTGCTCTAAAACCTTTATATACCTTTCAGCATTCATAGTGCCTTCCAAAACATGCAAGCTGCCCATACCATATACACTTATGCACCCCCATACCATCAGAGATGCTGGCGTTTGAACTGAACGCTGATAACACGCTGGAAGGTCTCCCTCCTCTTTAGCTCGGAGGACACAAGAATATCAAATTTGGACTCGTCTGACCATAGAACACTTTTCCACTTTGAAAAGTCCATTTTAAATGAGCCTTGGCCCACAGGACACGACGGCGCTTCTGGACCATGTTCACATATGGCTTCCTTTTTGCATGATAGAGCTGTAGTTGGCATCTGCAGATGGCACGGCAGATTGTGTTTACCGACAGTGGTTTCTGGAAGTATTCCTGGGCCCATTTAGTAATGTCAATGACAGAATTATGCCGATGTCCCTTACGCACAGAGATTTCTCCAGTTTCTCTGAATCTTTTGATGATGTTATGCACTGCAGATGATGAGATTTGCAAAGCCTTTGCAATTTGACGTTGAGGGATGTTGTTTTTAAAGTATTCCACAATATTTTTACGCACTCTTTCACAGATTGGAGAGCCTCTGCCCATCTTTACTTCTGAGAGATTCTGCCTCTCTAAGACATCCCTTTTATAGCTAATCATGTTAAAGACCTGATGTCAATTAACTTAATTAGCTGCTAGATGTTCTCCCAACTGAATCTTTTCAACATTTCTTGCTTTTTCAGCCCTTTGTTGCCACCGTGCCAACTTTTTTGAGACCTGTAGCAGGCATCAAATTGAAATGAGCTCATTTAGTGGATAAAAGTGTAAAATTTCTCTGTTTAAACACTTGTTATGTACTTTATGTTCTATTGTGAATAAAATATTGGCTCGTGTGATTTGAAAATCTTTTAGTTTTCATTTTATTAAAAATTAAAAAATGTCCCAACATTTCCAGAATTCGGGTTGTATAATAATATCCAGTGTTGGGAAGGTTACATTGTAAATGTAACAGGTTACAGATCTAAAATGTAACATGTAATGTAACTTTATCAAAGTAAAGTAAAAAAAAAATCTAATTTTTTTCTAAATCATTTTCAAGCATTTAAAGCAGGCATGGTTGACATTACAGTAATACTCAACACTGATTACAGTCAGACTTTCAAAAGCCTTCATCACTTGAATTAAGATTATAATAATTTAATTTAATTAAAGCACAACCACCACAAAATCAGACTTTAGCACCTCTTTTACTTTGAGATCGCTCTGAGGTTACATACAGATTTAAAATCGTAAGAAATAGTTTAATAGCTATTATTATTATTATCATTATTTATCAAATTGTTGCATAGCTATGACAGGAAAATGCCCTTTCTGACAATGCCAATGAAAAAACAGTTATGCAATCAATATATATATATATATATGCATAATCCCAAATAGGAAATAAAACGAATAAGCATGTGTCTATTCTGTGTCCTAAACTCCTGAAACATTGCCGTCTCATATTTTAGAGCAGTCAATGCAATATGGGAAAGAAATCAATCAAATCTGCACATGTGTGTAAATATTCAGATGTAACCCTTTGTAACTGTTAGCATTAAAACTAATTTAATTAAATTTTTTTTCTCAGTAAATGTAACAGGTTACGTTTATTTTGCAATTAAACCACTTAATGTAACTAGTTACTCCTCAACACTGTATCTATCAATCTATCATAAGTTTATGACAAGTTGATCAGAGTGATTTACAGGATCAGAATATGATAGCGAGTAAGCATTAATTTCCACTTCACTGTATACTATATCTTAACAAATATATCAGTAAATTCGGGAGATGAGCCTCTCAAATCACTGACATAATCTCTTCAGATTTCAGTGATTGAATAATAATCCGCCCACAGATCGATCAGATCATGACTGGATCATTATTATATTACGCGCGGTTCTTCACCATAACGATGTGAATCAGACACATCTGAGCTGAAGCTTAACTAACCCAGAGACTGTGATCTCCCGCATTACTATATAGCCCCAGAGCGAGCTGAAGACATGTACCTGCTCGAGTCGCGTGCAGCAGCAGCAATAACACGATCAGCGGCGCGACTCCGGTGATCCGGTGCGTCTTCATCATCCTCCGGCGCTCGCGAGGCGTGTGTGTGTCGCACCTGGACCTGAAGATCCCGACAGAACCGGGAGGAGAGGAGAAATCCTGCAGACAGACTGAGAGTGCTGGAGTTGATCTGCTCTGCCTCATATGAGTGTCTCTCTCTCTCTCTCTCTCAGATCTGCTCTTCAGGCTCTCAGCTGCTGTTGATACAAACTGACGGATCTTCCAGCAGCGTTTTAACACAAGTTACACCTGAACTAAGCGCAGTTAAAACCGTCTGCTACAAATAAACATGGTCTCTTTCTTCAAGATTGGAATCATAGATTCATATAGACTTTGCCTCATTTTTAACCTTTAATAAATATTTTGACCAACAAAAATCTATTTTTTTAACCTTTAATAAATATTTTGACCAACAAAAATCTATTTTTTTAACCTTTAATAAATATTTTGACCAACAAAAATCATTTTTTTTAACCTTTAATAAATATTTTGACCAACAAAAATCTATTTTTTTAACCTTTAATAAATATTTTGACCAACAAAAATCTTTTTTTAACCTTTAATAAATATTTTGACCAACAAAAATATTTTATTTTAACCTTTAATAAATATTTTGACCAACAAAAATCATTTTTTTTAACCTTTAATAAATATTTTGACCAACAAAAATCTATTTTTAACCTTTAATAAATATTTTGACTAGCAGAAATAAATTTTTTTTAACCTTTAATAAATATTTTGACCAACAAAAATAATTTTTTAAACCTTTAATAAATATTTTGACCAACATAAATAATTTATTTAACCTTTAATAAATACTTTGACCAACAAAAATATTTTATTTTAACCTTTAATAAATATTTTGACCAACAAAAATCATTTTTTTTAACCTTTAATAAATATTTTGACCAACAAAAATCATTTTTTTTAACCTTTAATAAATATTTTGACCAACAAAAATCATTTTTTTTAACCTTTAATAAATATTTTGACCAACAAAAATATTGCTTTTTAACCTTTAATAAATATTTTGGCCAACAAAAATCTATTTTTTTAACCTTTAATAAATATTTTGACCAACAAAAATCTATTTTTTAACATTTGATAAATATTTTGACCAACAAAAATATTGCTTTTTAACCTTTAATAAATATTTTGACCAACAAAAATAATTTTTAACCTTTAATAAATATTTTGACCAACAAAAATAATTTTTAACCTTTAATAAATATTTTGACCAACAAAAATATTTTATTTTAACCTTTAATAAATATTTTGACCAACAAAAATCATTTGTTTTTAACCTTTAATAAATATTTTGACCAACAAAAATCTATTTTTTAACCTTTAATAAATATTTTTACCAACAAAAATATTTTATTTTAACCTTTAATAAATATTTTGACCAACACAAATAATTTTTTTAACCTTTAATAAATATTTTGACCAACAAAAATCAATTTTTTTAACCTTTAATAAATATTTTGACCAACAAAAATCTATTTTTTAACCTTTAATAAATATTTTGACCAACAAAAATCTATTTTTTAACCTTTAATAAATATTTTGACCAACAAAAATCTATTTTTTAACCTTTAATAAATATTTTGACCAACAAAAATCATTTTTTTTTAACCTTTAATAAATATTTTGACCAACAAAAATCATTTTTTTTTAACATTTAATAAATATTTTGACCAACAAAAATCTATTTTTAACCTTTAATAAATATTTTGACCAACAAAAATCTATTTTTAACCTTTAATAAATATTTTGACCAACAAAAATCAATTTTTAACCTTTAATAAATATTTTGACCAACAAAAATCTATATTTTTAACCTTTAATAAATATTTTGACCAACAAAAATCTATTTTTAACCTTTAATAAATATTTTGACCAACAAAAATCTATTTTTAACCTTTAATAAATATTTTGACCAACAAAAATCTATTTTTAACCTTTAATAAATATTTTGACCAACAAAAATATTGCTTTTTAACCTTTAATAAATATTTTGACCAACAAAAATCTATTTTTAACCTTTAATAAATATTTTGACCAACAAAAATCATTTTTTTTAACCTTTAATAAATATTTTGACCAACAAAAATATTGCTTTTTAACCTTTAATAAATATTCTGACCAACAAAAATCTATTTTTAACCTTTAATAAATATTTTGACCAACAAAAATCTATTTTTAACCTTTAATAAATATTTTGACCAACAAAAATATTGCTTTTTAACCTTTAATAAATATTTTGACCAACAAAAATCTATTTTTAACCTTTAATAAATATTTTGACCAACAAAAATCATTTTTTTTAACCTTTAATAAATATTTTGACCAACAAAAATATTGCTTTTTAACCTTTAATAAATATTCTGACCAACAAAAATCTATTTTTAACCTTTAATAAATATTTTGACCAACAAAAATCATTTTTTTTAACCTTTAATAAATATTTTGACCAACAAAAATCATTTTTTTTAACCTTTAATAAATATTTTGACCAACAAAAATCTATTTTTAACCTTTAATAAATATTTTGACCAACAAAAATCAATTTTTAACCTTTAATAAATATTTTGACCAACAAAAATCTATTTTTAACCTTTAATAAATATTTTGACCAACAAAAATCTATTTTTAACCTTTAATAAATATTTTAACCAACAAAAATCTATTTTTAACCTTTAATAAATATTTTGACCAACAAAAATATATTTTTTTAACCCTTTAATAAATATTTTGACCAACAAAAATCAATTTTTAACCTTTAATAAATATTTTGACCAACAAAAATATTTTTTTTAACCTTTAATAAATATTTTGACCAACAAAAATCTATTTTTAACCTTTAATAAATATTTTGACCAACAAAAATCTATTTTTAACCTTTAATAAATATTTTGACCAACAAAAATCTATTTTAACCTTTAATAAATATTTTGACCAACAAAAATCTATTTTTTTAACCCTTTAATAAATATTTTGACCAACAAAAATCATTTTTTTTAACCTTTAATAAATATTTTGACCAACAAAAATCAATTTTTAACCTGTAATAAATATTTTGACCAACAAAAATCTATTTTTAACCTTTAATAAATATTTTGACCAACAAAAATCTTTTTTTTTTAACCTTTAATAAATATTTTGACCAACAAAAATCTATTTTTAACCTTTAATAAATATTTTGACCAACAAAAATCTATTTTTAACCTTTAATAAATATTTTGACCAACAAAAATCTATTTTTTAACCTTTAATAAATATTTGACCAACACAAATCTATTTTTTAACATTTAATAAATATTTGACCAACACAAATCTATTTTTTAACATTTAATAAATATTTGACCAACACAAATCTATTTTTTAACCTTTAATAAATATTTTGACCAACAAAAAAATATATATTTTTTTAACCTTTGATAAATATTTTGAAAAAACAAAACAAAAAATCCACTTTTCCCTACCTACAGAACAGGAGATTTCACACATGACAATAAAACATAATATTAATTACATTCACAAAACAATAAACTGTTGTTTATGGGAAAGCATACCCTGATCATACATTAAAACCAATCCAACTCATTAGAACAAGTATTACCAGACTGTAAACGTGAATGACAATGGCATCTGCACATCATTAATTTATAATTTTACAGTGAATTTTGGGGAAAATATGCTTAATTGTCATGAAAATCACAATGCAAAAATAATCATAGTCCTAAAATAGTCTACATTTTCTTTATGGCATTTTTAATTGAACTTTCAGCTTGTCTGTCTTATGATTTTGGTAAGAATCAGATCTTGACTGTTTGTGATCAGAGGGAAACTTCATTTGCTTTTCATGAAATCAGAGGTTTCCAGAAGTCATCAGAGGTCAAACAATAGCTCATAATTAATAAATGACCCATTTCACAGGCTTTAGTGAAACATACAAGCTTTAACTCTCCAAAACCGCACCCCAGATCACCAGCCGCCTCACACACACACACACACACACACACACACACACACACACACACACACACACACACACACACTCTTAAACATGCTCAAACAAGATGTTGAGCTGCCCAACTAATAAAATAAAATATGCTCTGGCAGATTCCAAATTCCTGCTTGAAGTGAGCCTAAGGGTCCACACACACACACACACACACACACACACACACACACACACACTCTCATTCATGTTCATGATGAATCGCTCTTTTGCAAAGCTTTGACTATTTTCTCCAAGAAATGCCAAAAGTGTGTGATTCTGTGATGGTGAGGTCAAAGGTCAACCCCTGCAGCTGACCTGACCTTGACCTCTGATAACCCAAATCAAGCCGTCTCCTGCATCAGCAGCAAGATAAAACACGGAGAAAGATATAAATGAGTGATGTTATATTGTGTTGAATAAACATTTATTCCTGCTTGAATGACATCAGCGTGCCGCAGCAGTATCTGAGCGTGTGTGAGTGTGTGTGTGTGTGTGTGTGTGTGTGTGTTTCACTGGATTCCATGCGTAGTTTCAGACGTCCCTCCTGGTGCCTCTCATCACAGTCGACCGAGTTTCTGTGTTTGTCTGTAACATCCTCAGGGGTCTTTAAGATAAGATCTTAAAAACTCAGCCTTCAAATATAAATATATAAACAAATACATAAACATGAGCTCATATGCCCAGATGCAATTTTTTATGTCAGTTCATAACCTGAAAATAAAGTGATGGAATTTTGAAGAAAATTATAAGCGTGACATGAAATACAACCCGAATGCCGGAAATGTTGGGACGTTTTTTTACATTTGAATAAAATTAAAACTAAAAGACTTTCAAATCACATGAGCCAATATTTTATTCACAATAGAACACAGAGAACATAACAAATGTTTAAACTGAGAAATTTTACACTTTTATCCACTAAATGAGCTCATTTCAAATTTGATGCCTCAAAAAAGTTGGGACGGGGCAACAAAGGGCTGAAAAAGCAAGAAATGTTGAAAAGATTCAGCTGGGAGAACATCTAGCAACTAATTAAGTTAATTGACATCAGGTCTGTAACACGATTAGCTATAAAAGGGATGTTTTAGGGGCTGTTTACCCCTGGTCACTTCATGCGTTTTGTCTGATCGGATAGCTATCCGATCGTGAAAAGACCAGGTGTAAACGCCCTCCGAAACGCATTCGAGGCAGATATAAATCCGATCGCTCAAACCACTTCAGGAGGAGGTCTGGGCCGCACTCCAGAC
>CM041797.1:50172290-50228565 GCA_023376895.1 Aspiorhynchus laticeps | reverse complement strand
AGATTTGTTGTTAATATTTACTTTTAATAAATGCATTACTAGAAAAAAATGCAGTGCTTCATTTTGAAGTTAAGTTGAACTGTTTGGTTAGGTAATTTTGTGTTTGGATGGCTGTGCTAATTGTTTTGAGAACAAGTACATTGCATTGGAGAAAAGTGTCAAATCAATTGAGAAAAACTGTAATAGCACAGCCCTAGATATTAAATTATTTTTTTTGAGCAATGGGGCCCCAGTGGTTCAGCCCTACGCAACTTGCGTACTTTGTGTATAGGAAGGACTGACACTAGCCACGTTTACATGTACACTTTTTTGTAAAAAAACACCCATATTTACGTTGATATTTTTAATAGCTGCTTGCACTTGATAAACGGTTAATATTTGAATCCCTTGCGTTCATTCGAGCGCTCAGTCATATGGCCAGAACGCGATCATAGAAATCATACGCCCCTCTGTAATTCAGCTCTGAAATGAATTGTACGCTGATACTACAAAGTTTTACTGTACTTAAATGGAACAAATACAGGATTTCTTACCAAGAGTTGCTGAACAATGAATCAAAGGAGCGTTGCTTTATGAACACAGGGAGTGATCGCAATGAGCTATATCACACATAACAAACGTGTTTTCGTACAATATTCATGGCGTGAGCATGTATAAATTCAAGCAGATCAGAAATTATGAATCTGTAATATACTGTATATAAATACAAATGACAAAGGCAAATTTTGGTCAAGTTGTTTATTTTCATTGAGCTATACTTTCACTATCATCACTGTGTTGTTTCTAAGCTGAAAAACAGAAAATCGCGCTTCGTTTCAGATCCGTTTTTCACTCCATGAGAGCAGATAGTTCATAACACTGCGAGCGTTCTCCATTCTAATGTGTTTTTAACTGTATAATTAATTTTTTTACTTTATACCTTCACTATTACCCAGTCTCTACTGTAGTGTCGGTGTCCCCAAATCACAGAATGTACTGCGTTGCTGACATCACGTTCACGTTCTGACGACCCGACCTCTTGACGTGATGACGTAGACGCAAAGTAATCAGTTTAACGCGTTTTCATGGAAGAATTTTAATTTTGTTCAGTTTATAGAAAGGTTTATTCCACCCATCTCAAACCAATTACAATTTCATTCAGTTTGGGCATTTTTATTCTGATTGAGGTTTTTATATGGAGCATTTTCATTCGGATTGGACTTTTAAACCAATTACAATGCTCCATGTAAACACACCTACTGTGTGTAAAAAATAAAAAAATCTAGTTAGTTTTATTCTGCTCTCACAATGTGATGAAGACTACACACTTTACTCTTATGATGTGGCAACCTGATTTAATGAACAATATCCTGTGAAATACTTTTGGGAATTTCTCTTTTTTTTTCTCAAATCCTCACTCACATCTCTCTCCAAGAATGCTTTACAGGTATGCAAATCGAGTACGTCAACAAGTTTGTGTGGGGGTTGTTTTAGGGATATCTTGGTATGAAAATCTATGAGAGTCTATCTGTGTTGAGCTCATCTGAGGTCTGTGTGTACTGTATATTAAACAGAAACACAAACTGTCCAAAAGATGCAAAACATTTTGTGTCAAATCAACCAGATTTCAGAAACTTCCCAAGCTCAAATTTTTGATTTTGTAAAAAAATAAAAAAATAAAAACATTCTGACAAAATAAATAAATGAACACGTATAGTGATGAAAGCCAAAATATTATGGATGTATATCCACTATTTTGTATATTTAGTGGGAGGGGGGCAACTTTCAACTGAGATTTGGAACCAAATTACAGGGGGGTAAAAATTACTTCAGAAAGATGGCAGCATCATTTTTTTTTTTACAAAGATTGGTAGATCTATTAGTAAAATCTTTTGAATTTAGAAATCTTTGTTGCATTATATGCCAATGGTGACTATTCAAATATGGCCAAAAGTACTTTTCAAGTTTTTTCCCCAAAGTTTGCACGCCTGTAACTTTATTTTAAGATATCTTAATACCCTTTTAGATTATGGTTCTAAACAAACTTTACTTTTGGCATTCTCATTTTAATGCCATAAATGGTTCAGTTCCAGAGACATTGGGATATAAATATAGCTCCAAGAGTACATTTTTTAAATTGGACACATAAAAAAAACAAATGTGGGTCACATTGTATGCAGATTATATTTTTTTATTTTATTTTAAGAAAGTTGTCGAGCAAGTGGATTAGGTGAGGAATTGAATAGTTGTTCGACAGAATCCAGCAAATTGCTTCTGATAACATGTCGAAATTTTTTTTTTGGCCTACTTTTGCATCTGAAGGTTAGGTGTACTGAGAAATAAAACCTCCCGCGCCAGCGGATCCCAAATAAATGCCATGAATCTGGGTGGATAGGCATCAATTTGAAGGCAGAAGTGATATCTACTTTAGTCGGCCACGAGCCGCGACCTACATTTTTGATCATGGTGATTGCTTGATCTATATCATGGTAGTGCAGAGAATATTCATCAAGGGGTATGAGGCTGTTTATGCTAGAAAACGGGGAATTACGTGGAGCTGATAGATCGATTATCAACTGCTTTTTTCCTGAAAATTTCCTGATAGTCACTCCGATAGGGCTGATGTGAAAAATTTCAAAGGGGGGAGTATCGAAAGGCCCTATCATAAAACCTGACTTGACTTCTTTTTTGATTAGATTATCGACTGTATCTGGCTCTGCGAATGTGGATTGGAGATTGTTACAAATTATGTTCTGTGAGAGCGAGCATGTACTGCCAGGATTAAAGCCCTGTTTGAGGCCAGACAATAGATAATTGGTGAAGTTAGGGTGAATCCCATTTCTCTGTCTTACCCCTTCCCCTTCCCCTACCCCTTCGTCTTACCCCTAGCCCTTGTCCCTAGAAACCGAGTGGTAAGCGCTAGGGGTGAAAACATACCCCTATGAAATGAGACTCCACTTGGTTACGGTCACGTCATCGTACATCGTCTCTAGCTGGCTGCTACGTCACCAGAGGCGACAAGTGTTGATCACAAACTTCCAAGATGCGTCTGCAAGTGTGTGTATGTCGATCGCGTGGGTTTTATTAGTGATGTTTTTGCGATTGTTGTGCAAATCAGCGATGTAACGTTAGCGTAGCAAACTAGCGATTTTTAAAACGTTTCAATTAAGAACATGGTTGCAAATATATATGTACAGGACTGTGTAGAGCACAAAACAAGACTGTCCCAATTTTTAAATAAATTATTTAAGCCGAAAATGGGACTCTCTGGATGATCTGGCCGACATTGTTGCCGGTTGCGCAGTGTGTTCTGGGTACCCCTTGGTTTCAAGTAAGCTCGTGAAAATGCTTGGTTTTAAGGGGTATCTACCACTTCCCCTTAGCCCTACCCCTCGATCAAAACCAGAATTGGGACAGCCCTTACTCTCACATGAACGCGCAAAACTAAGGGGAAGGGGTAAGGGGAAGGGGTAAGACAGAGAAATGGGATTCACCCTTAGTGTCTGGGTGATGTGAAAGTTCAAAGGATAGACGAGAAATATTGACTGGGGTCGATAAGTAGTTTCTAGATTTTTTATTGGTAGCTTTCATGACTGGGCATACTGTACGGGCATGAGCCCCGCCACAATAATTACAGATGTGGAGAAACTTGCATTGCTGTCTCACGCATCTTCCTCTGTTGAAATCTCCACAAACCTGCTGTTTGTCAGAGAATGACATAGATTCTCTCCTAGAATTCGATGTTGGATTCGTAGTTGCAGAACGAGGGATGTAGCTGGTAGGGCTGGGACAATAAATCGATGCAGAATCGATTCCTGGATCAATTCTGCGATTTTCCGAATGCATCGCGATTCCTCTGTAATCGATTCTGAGCTTAGATTTTAACAGCAGAAGGCTGCATCGATTATGCATCGATTTATCGTCCCAGCCCTAGTAGCTGGTAGATTTGATTTGCGTCAGTTCTGGGCAGGGTATTATAGCGGGATTTGGGGGCATGAGATGGTCGAGTGAGCTACTGACCTGCAGACAGCGCACAATATATTCCGACAACTGAAAAATACTCTGTTGTGGAGATCAGAGTCCAGTGCGCCCCAATAGGGGCACTGATTCTACTGAGCAATACGTACCGCACATTTGGCTTAAAATAATTTATGGTACGTGTAGAAATGGGTTCCGCCATAAGACAGCACGAGTTCCGCGATTATTGCCAGATAATCATTAAGTTTGCGCCATCTATGGGGAAAAGCCGAACAAACTATTTCCGTGTAGCGGCCAAATGCTATAGTGAATTCGGAAAATGAGAGGGGGTGGGATGAATTGGGAGTTGAATTTTTTAATGTTACGTAGAAATCTCCACAATCTATTTGTCGATGAGATTCGGCGGGAGGTAGCAGAGAGAGGAGAGATCAACCTGCGAGAATCTGAGACTTGATGGTATTAGGCACAGGAGGTGGTTCCAGAGCGATGGCATTCGGTGGGGTAGGTAGAGGGACTGCTGTGAATAAAGTGTACTGAGGTTTAGATTGGATAGAAGGGTTGTAAGGAAGATAAGGAGGGGCCGTAACCATTTGCGGAGGCAGCCTCATGCACTGATTAGCCCCTGGTGCCTGGGGAAGCACGTAGGAAGAAGTAGAAGGAAACAAGGGATTGGCCGTAGCCGTTTGCGGAGGCAGCCTCACACACTGATTAGCCCCTGGTGCTTGGTGAAGCCCATAGGAAGAGGTAGAAAGAAATGAGGGAGGAGGCCAGTAAGCTTGCGTTGCTGGTTGATGATGCCCTACTTTGACATCTGCAGGGGGGGCTGCTGGCCATTGATAGGGAATAGGAGTAGCGGAAGGGTAAGAGCAAGGTGGCTGAGCTTGAGTGGCTAGCGGAGGCAGCCTCACGCTAGCGTCTGCAGCTGGAGGTAGAAGGAAGGAAGGTGGAACCAGGCCGAGGAGGAAGCGCCTTAGAGCCGGCAGAAGAAGGTGCCTTTGAGCCGGTGGCTTGCGGTGGAGCGTCCAGCTCGTTGTCAGACGGGAAGAGTTCGAGTTCAGACATTCATTTTCAATCGAATGAAGCTGGATGCCGGAAAACCGTAGTAGGACAGAGGTAGGTAGGCTGCATATATATATATATATATATATATATATATATATATATAAATATATATATATATACGTATTGAGCTAGTTAGGATGGTTAGCTAAACGAGTTACACCTGTGCCAAATTGGTTGATTATCTGATCGTGCTCCTCCCGAACCTTGTTAATAAAACAATTTATTTGCATATTAGCTGTGTCAACAGTCATGTATGGATAAACAAAAAAAAAAAATAACATTTGGTTTTTGACCATTGAAAACGTTTTTTTGAACATTGAAATTTGGACATGGAGCTGCACCGAGATCCTGATAGCTCTGGGACTGAACCATACAGGGCCTTAAAAATTAAGATTCCAAAGGAAACTTTTCTTTGAAACCAGAATCTAAAATCATATTAAGACTTATTTAATTTATCTTTATATCTTTAACTTCTTGAGTTAAAGGCATGCAAAATTTTTAAAAAGGACATTTTTACCACCCAGGTATGTTCTATGCAATTGTTTTGATAGAGGGAAAGAAGATATATTTCCAGTTTTAACATAATTTATTCAGACAGTTCCCCTCAAATATAACAAGTGCGCTGTATACAAAGTGACCAACATGGTTTTCAATCACTGAAAATGTGTAATATTCAACACTCTAGATATGGAACCAGATTAAGGTCTAGGATTGAACCACATAGGGCCTTGAAAATTAATATTACAAAAGAAAAGTTTATTAAGAACCAGAATTTAAAATCTTATTGAGATGTTTTAAATACTTCTAGAGTCACAGGCAAACAAACTTTGGGAAAATAATATTTATGGCACTCAGACAGGTATGTTCAATGCAATCAGTCTTGACAGAAGGAAACAAGTTTCAAGATAATTCTTCATACATTCCTCTTAAAATAGAAAACAAATAGCATCTCTGTAAGCAAAGTGACCCACATTTGTTTTTTGACCACTGAAAATGTGTACAATTTACTCTTGGAGCTATATTTGGACGCCAATATCTCTGGAACTAAACCAGAGCCACAAAAATAAGGATGCCAAAAGGAAGGTTTGTTAAGACCCAAATCTAAAAGGGTATTAAAGATATCTTTAATACTTGCTGATTTACAGGCATGCAAACTTTGGAGAAAAAGACTCATTTTCGAACTGTCACCACTGGCAAAAAATGCAACAAAAATCGCTAAAGTCAACAGATTTTACTAATAGAGCTGCCAATCTCTGTGTAAAAATAACATGATACTGTCATCTTTCAAAAGTCACTTTTTCCCTCCTGTAATTTGGCTCAGAATCTCAGGTGAAAATTTTAATTTTTATCCCCGTCTAAAAATAGTGGATTGCTCAGTAAATATTCATCCATGACATATAATATTTCGGCTTTTCAAAAATTTTAACTGGGGACCTCTGATTGAGTTTTATGGAAATGGAATTACCCATTTTGCATTTATGTAACATGCTAACTGAAACAACTTATGGGTTTTCATTCCATTTTGCAGGCTGTAAACAACCCCTTTTCATTGATGAGCAGCAAGGTTTGACCCAAGGTGAGATAAAGCAATACTTGAGATGTGAAACTAAATTAACCTATAGAGAAAAAAGATCAGAGAAGAAATCTACCCAGGCTCATTGGAAATATGTGCCTCTACATACATTTCTGCAAAACTCAAACTTACCTTTAGATATGAGTTGCTGCAGTTTCTAGTTGAAGTTAATTCTAGAGGCAGTAAAACTGATAACTTGTATTCCTTTTCACACAAATTTCACATATAATTTACAGGGTCAAAGTTTCGATTAAGAAAGTCTATTTTCACACAATTCCTTGCACAGTATTATGTTATGACTTTAAAACAATTTTATCATGCTGTGAGATTCAAAAACTAAAACTTTTGAACATTAGTGTCATATACAGCGTCACATGTATGGCTTGGCAGCATGAGAGGTTGCGGATCTTGTGCAGTTTTCGAATAAATACAGCTTCAGCAGTCTCCTCAGCATGGTGACCTGGGAGTGGTAGTTCATGACAAGACACCATCTTGTTCCAATCATCTTAGAGCAACATACACACCCTCTCATGATGCCGGTATGAATCCTGTGAATCTATAGTTTAAAAAAAAAACAGCTCAAACATGCGTATAAGAAAGTTAAAATCACATGATTGCATCAGCGAATGCATTTTTATATTACTTTTGCATTTAGCACCATAGTGTAGGGGGGATTTCCAACACAATAAAGCAAATTTTAGCGACACTCCACTGACATTTGAATCCTGAAAGGCCACAATATATACCTGAAGCAACACACAAAAAAAACCCTCAGCTGTACCAGCGTAATAAAAATGCAGCCAAAGTCACGTATTGAATTCATGTTTTAGCGCCATTCAGTGAACATATCACTTTAACGTACGTGATGTACGTAGTATCAGTTTTGCAACCACGTATTTCTAGTGAGCCTGGGTTGGAAAAAAATCAAAAATCACATAACCTATATGTGTATTAGGTGTCACATTTCAAGACATGTCAGCAGTGTGACATACTTAATCTAAAAGTGATTGTTTTAATTGAACAGCATTATGGAATATTATTAATAAAAACAAGCCTGTTTGTCACACCACAGGACTACTGAATTGAACTACAGATAAAAAAAAAATCTTTTGTGATCTAACCTGGCTTTCTATCACAGATTAAGGCAGAAATTATATATTATTTTATAGTAATATATTCAGTTGTAAATATTGTCAATTAGCATTTGGCATTATAAATATACTATATTCTTATGAAAATACCAG
Organism: Aspiorhynchus laticeps; assembly: GCA_023376895.1. Lineage (NCBI taxonomy): Eukaryota > Metazoa > Chordata > Actinopteri > Cypriniformes > Cyprinidae > Aspiorhynchus > Aspiorhynchus laticeps. The sequence continues at coordinate 50,220,729 of CM041797.1, read as the reverse complement.
AGATGTATAGATTAGAAAAGCAAAGATAAACCATATATTGTCACAAATGTATTTATTGTCATGTTTCATTAGGGTATTATTATTTTCCAGACCTCACTCCTCATTAAAGACATTAAAAAATCTCAACCTGCATGCTCCAACACCAGACAGCATTTATCCATTCATTTATTTAACAAATTAATTTCTATCCTCTGCCTCAGTTACCTCTCCACTAATACAGCCTGAACGCTCAATGTTATATTCATCCATTTATTTGGTTTAGTCTGCTGGGGTCCGTTCTTCATAGCTCGCTTTATAGATCTGAGATGATGTGAAAGATGCCAGATCTTCTGATCCTGATAACTGATCTCTGGCTAATTTGGTTCTTCAAACGAATTTGCGTATTAGATTAAAATATCTGGATTAAGTTGTCTAGGATTACGGCGCGTTCTCGTGTTCCCCGAATAGGGCAGATGTATCGATACTCGAAACCACGATCAGCAGCGCAGTGATTGGCTGGCGGCAAGACAGCAACATAATGACATCATATCATTAAAAAAGACACCTGACGGAAAAGTTAACAAATTTCTGGACTTTTATAAGGAAACAGCGAAGCGAATAAAACTACATAAATGTTATAATAGATAAATGAAATGTTTTTAATTTATTTGTAATTTTTTTACATGGTTCCCAATTATTTATATTCATGATTTCTAGCATTTGTACAGTCTTTACATTTTTACTTCAGTGTTGTAATTAGCAATTAATTTAATTTTATCTTTGAAACAGATTTGTTACGTGACAGCATTAATTAAAGTGTCTTAAAGATCATGTTATTTGCATCTCCTGCGCTCCATCAAGCCACATCCCATAATATCTGTCATAACTCAGATTAATACACGGCTCAGATTAACTGTATAGCATGTGTGTAAGACTCCAATACAGTTATAAAGTAATTATTTCATCACTAAGAAATCTTTCAAGTAGTAAAACTGGCTGTGTCTATAGTGTTATAGACTACACAACATTGTTATCTTATTTTCAAATTCATTTTTAAATTATTTTTATTTTAAATGATTGTCCCTGGACCAGCAGGGTACTCTTATAATAAAGTAGCAGTGGCTGTGACAGATTTTAAGTATCAATTCTGCTTAAAAAGATGCAATCTAATCCTGTTTACATGAAATAAGCCTGTTCCCGAGCAGGTTTAAGCTTACGGACCTGTTGCTATGACAGCAAGTCCAGGATGAGCTTCGAAGAACCAAATGATCCAAGATCAAGAGAAATCATCAACAATCAAATCCAGCTAACTGAGTTAGCGACATATGAAGAACGGACCCCTGCTCAGAACTCAAAATAAGCTGTCCAATACAGGTTTGGTTATCTTGCTTGGGGTGTGCCCAATTTGCCAAATATGTTTGTTATTTATTCCATTTAAAGATTATATGAACATGTGAATGGTGCAAAAGTTCTGACATTTTTTTGTTTCATTTTTACATCACAATAACCTTTTTATGTTTTAACAGGGGTGTACAGACTTTTTGTATCCACTGTATATCTGTGAAGAGGAACAGATTATATTGTCTAAAGTTGTAAGGTGATGTCTGTGCTCTGTCTCTGCAGTGGTGGAAAGGATAATCTATACCACAATAAGTCTAGATGTGGAGTGTGTAAGCAGGTTCTGTGGACACAGTTTCTGTAGACAGTGCATCAGCTTTTACTGGGATCAGTCCAGACCATCAGAAAACTTTGACTGTCCTCAGTGCAGAAAGAGATCTAGAACACGTCCTGTTCTACAAACATACAAAACTATGGAAAAATCCGGTTCTGATGATTCTGTTCAATATTACACTCACAAAGCCCAGCTGGAGGAAACTAGAGACCTCCAGAAACCAGTGAATGATGAACTACAGAGAGTCAAAGACCAGCTCAAAACCAGCATGAAGAACAAGTATGAGAGATTATTTGAGGGACTGAACCTCCAGGAGAATGAAAGCCTCCTGAACAGCATCTACACACAGCTCTACATCATAGAGGGAGAGAGTGAAGGAGTGAATGAAGAACATGAGGTTTCACAGATGGAGAAAACAGCCAGAACACAACACACACAAGACACGTCAATCTACTGCAATCACATCTTTAAAGCCTCAGCTGAACCAGCATGTGAGGAGAAAGACCAGATCAAGACTGTTCTTACTAAAGGCATCGCTGGAATCGGAAAAACAGTCTCTGTGCAGAAGTTCATTCTGGACTGGGCCGAGGGAAAAGCCAATCAGGAGGTAGATTTCATGTTTGTGCTTCCATTTCGAGAGCTGAACTTGATCCGAGGTCATCAGTACAGTCTTCACAGACTTCTGCTGGACTTTCATCCTGAACTTCAAGATCTGGACTCAAAGATTTATGAGGAGTGTAAAGTTGTGTTCATCTTTGATGGTCTGGATGAAAGCAGAATCACACTGATGTTTTCAGACGATCAGAAAGTTTGTGATGTGACTGAGACTTCATCAGTGGGTGTGTTGATGTCAAAGCTCATGAAAGGAGAGCTGCTGCCCTCTGCTCTCATCTGGATCACCTCCAGACCAGCAGCAGCCAATCAGATCCCCTCCAAATACATCAACCGTCTGACAGAAATTCAGGGATTCAGTGATCCTCAGAAAGAGGAATATTTCAGGAAGAGAATCAGTGACCAGCATCAAGCCAGCAGAATAATCTCACACATCAGAAGAGCAAGAAGCCTCCACATCATGTGCCACATCCCCGTCTTCTGCTGGATCTCATCCACTGTGCTTCAGAAGCTTCTGGAAGAAGATCTGAGTGCAGAAATCCCTCAAACTCTGACGGAAATGTACATCCACTTCCTGCTGATTCAGATCAACATGAGGAACCAGAAGTATGAAGAGAGAGATCCAGAGAAACTCCTGCAGTCCAACAGAGAAGTGATTGTGAAACTTGCTGAAGTGGCTTTCAAACAGCTGATGAAGGGCAATGTGATGTTCTATGAGGAGGACCTGATTGAGAGCGGCATAGACGTCACTGACGCCTCAGTGTATTCTGGGATTTGCACTGAGATCTTTAAGCAGGAATCTGTGATTCATCAGAGGAAAGTCTACAGCTTCGTTCATCTGAGTGTTCAGGAGTTTCTTGCTGCTTTCTATGTTATTCACTACCATTTTTGTACTACAATGAAAGCACTCAATTTTATTACTCTGCATAATATGGTTAAAGCAGCAATAGATGCAGCTCTACAAAGTAAAAATGGAGAGCTGGATCTGTTCCTGCGGTTCCTGCTGGGTATCTCACTGGAGTCCAATCAGAGACTCTTACAGGATCTACTGACACACACAGAGAACAGCTCAGAGAGCATCAGGAGAACCACAGAATACATTAAAGAGAAGATCAAAGATGGAAATGAACTCTCCACTGAAAGATCCATCAATCTGTTCCTCTGTCTGCTGGAAGTGAAAGATCAGACTCTGTCCAGAGAGATTCAGGAGTTTGTGAAATCAGACAAACACTCAGAGAAGAAACTCTCTCCTGCTCACTGCTCAACAATCTCCTACATGCTTCAGATATCAGAGGAGCCGCTGGATGAGTTTGAGCTCAAGAAATACAACACATCAGATGAGGGGAGAAGAAGACTGATACCAGCTGTGATCAACTGCACAAATGCTCTGTGAGTGTTTTCTTCTTGTATACTTATTGAAGTCACTTAATGTGTTTACATAACTTGGCAATCAGATGCAAGTCTATTTTAAAGGGGTCATATGATGCTATTTTAAAGATCATTATTTTGTGTATTTGGTGTAACAGAATGTTGACATGCTTTAATGTTCAAAAAACACATTATTTTTCAAATACTGTACATTATTGTAGTTCCTCTATGCTCCACCTCTCTCAAACGTGTCGTTTTCTACAAAGCCCCTCCTTCCGACAAGCACAATTGGCCGAGCATCACAAGCACGCGTCGTAAATGTTATGCCCCTTACCATAATCGCGAGCTTCAGCTTTCAAAGTAAATATAAAGACAGTTAATAATGTCCTTCGTTTTACCATCAGTTCAAGCCTGAAAGGGGAACAGAGTCGCGTGACAGACACAGTGATGATGCTCATATGTATTTGCACACAAGCCGCGGTTAAGATAGCTGACGTGCTATGATTTCTGATGGGCTGTATACTCCGCTGTGATGTGACCCTGTTCCCCTCTCACACACACACACACACAATGCTACGCTACACTGCGCAAAACTCCGCATTTGAACAGTCAATAGCAAATACTTAAACTAATAACAAAATATAATTACAGTTGCTGATTCAGAAGCGCCAGATTGTCATAGCAAAGTCGGAATTGACCCTTTTTTTTTTTTAGAAATAGCCTTCATGCACAGCCAGCCTTGTACTCTCCTAGGTTCACGAAACTGTCATCCATAAAATGCGTTGCACAAATTTGAACATTTGGGTTGTGCTGTTCTGTTGTAAACAAATCTTAACCAATGATTCCTAATTGCATCTACTTTCAGAAACCCAAATAAAGTGCTTTTGCTTTTGCATAGAAACACACAGCGTCTCCCTGACATGGCTGCATCAACACTACTGCGGTTACTAAAACCACGCCTTCTGTCTTTGCATGCACATTTGGGCAGCATTATGCAAATATTTCCACATCGTGACAGACATGTGGGGGTATGTTTGAATGAGGTGTTTTAGTGGTCTGGATCAGCCTTCTCTTTTAGATAGAATAAATCCTTTTGTGGGAGATTTTGAGCTTTGTAACTCTGCAGATCTTATACATGCACAAACAGCTACATAACACACTAAAGAAAAGGAAAACAAGAAATCGCATCATATGTGTCATGGTGCACACAGCGGGGAGGAACGAGGAACACAAGACAAGGATGTAATGCAAAATAACAGTCTTTAATGAATCCAAAAGGGCAAGACAAGGCAAGGCTGAGACAGACAGGAACACCGGGAGTACCGAGTCGACCAGACAACACTAACTAAACAGACAGCAACTTAAATACACAGGTTAATCAAGATAATAACTAAAACACAGCTGGGACATAATTAACTGATAATCACACTAGACGAGGACAGGAAACCATATAAGGACACAAGAGGCGGGAACACATGACACACACGACACAGGACTGACAATATGACCCCTTTAAAGGTATTTAGAAATTTAATATTATAATTGTTAATTGGGTTGACAAGAGGCAACCAAATATTCTACCAATTCTACACAGTCATAATAATAATAAATGCATCTTACCTCTTTCATCCCTAGCATTTTCTTTAAAAAAAGTTTTCAGCCAGTGCCAGCATTTTTGATCATAGGATCATATGCACAAAACATTCATGGCCTCCAGTATATTTTCAATAAGCCCGTCTGTTGTTTTTGTTCAGACCAAAAAACTAATGTGCCTTCAAAAATCTAAAAAATTAAGATGTGTAAGACTTAAGAAAAATATGTGTGTTTTAAATTAAAAGAAAGCTTTATATTTTTGACTCATCCCCTTTCTCAGAAAAAGTAAATAAACAAAAAAATTAAATGTGAGGTTTGTCACTTTATAAAACCTTTTCTGTTTGTGGAAACCTGTATTTGAACTGTAAACACAGGTGTTTACAAATACAAATGTTTTTGCAGTCATTTTATGGTTTAATATGTTACCCTAAACCTTTAATTTTTTATTTATTTAATAATTTATATTCTATATGATGGTGTCACGATGCTGCAGTGAGGAAGCGAGGAGCACAGAGACGAAGGAGCTTCAACTTCACAATCTTTAATAAACCAAAAAGCAGGGAACATAGGGCAGACAGGAGACACAAAATTACATTAACACCGTACAAGGGAATCTAGGGCAGACAACACTGTAAATACTGAACTAAATGAGGGATAATTAATGCACACAGATGAATCAAATGAAGCAATACGATAAGGGAGAAAACTAGGTCACGGAGTACATGGGAAGAAAAACAAACACAGAACATCCATGGGTGTGACATATCGCTCCCCTCCCGGAAGGCGCGTCCTCGCGCCACATACAATCGAGGGGTGGGAGGGTGGGTGCCTTGGAGGCCCCTCAGGACAGGCTTGTGTGGGATGGGAAGCCTCCAGGGAGGTACCGGATCCGGGCACCATGGTGGAGCAGGCAGTTCGGGGGGCCATGGTGGAGCAGGCAGCTTGGGGAGCCATGGCAGAGCAGGCAGTCCAGGGAGCCATGGCGGAGCACTTGAGAACAGAAGCCCTCTCCGGGCTGCACTCTGTATCTGAGGCTCTCCCTGGGCCAGACGTGGGAACAACAGCCCTCCCTGGGCTTGACTTGGGATCTGTGGCCCTCCCTGGGCCAGACATGGGAACATTAGCCCTCTCTGGGCTTGATGTGGAAGCAGAAGCCCTCTCTGGGCTGGTCGTGGGAACAACAGCCCTCTTTGGGCTTGACTTGGGATCTGTGCGAACACAGGTAAATCAAATGAAGCAATAAGACAAGGGAGAAAACTAGGTCACGGAGCAGATGAGGAGAAAAACAAACACAGAACGTCCATGGGCGTGACACAATTTACCTAGAAAATGCTTGAAAAATGCTTGAATTTGACTTTGGAAAAGGTGTAAGAACCCTGATACAAATGCTTTAATATTTTCAGCTACAGTAGGTACATTTAACAGTAGCATTCAAGTAATAATCTGAATAAACACATGTAAAAATAAAACATGACAGACTTCACTACATTAATTAAATATATACTGTAGTGTTGTCACGGTACCAAAATTTCAGTATTCGGTACCAATACCAGTGAAAATCCACGGTTCTCGGTACCAATTTCGGTACCAAAGCAAAACACAAAAATATGCTAATTAAAAAACACATTTTTATTAATAAAGTTAAACAAAAATAAACTGCACAAAAACCAATGCCATTCTTTATGCTTATTTAAAATTATTTCAAGTTTTTCCACAAGTAATAAAAGTATGAAAAAGTAAACAAGTTCCACCCAAAAGTTTTTGTCATATTTCTGCTGCCGCTGAACATCTGTAAACGGTCTGTTTTAGGGTTTGCTGGTGCTTCATGATCTTCCTGCAGCTGGAAAAGAAAATATAATATTAGTAAAGCAGTGGGCTGAGTCTGACCAAATACACCATTAGATCATTGACTCCAGCTAAAATATAACATTTCAGTAAATAACAAACCTCAGCTTTTATAATAAATTTAGATAAGATTATATATATTTGAGACAAGTGCATATCAAATGGAAGGAAACTGTAGTATTAAAAACACTTTACAATAAGATTCCATTTTTCAGATAGCATGACCTATCACATAAACAATAGTTATATATTGCAATTATTCTTCTTAGGGTTAATTTCAAAATTTACAAATAGATAATAACATTAAGTCATTGTAAAGTCTATACAGGAGATAAAATTTGACTGTACTTTCATTTAATACAAACTGTGTACATATTTAATTTTAAAGGGCTTTTAAACCTGCTAGTTATCCAGCCAAGAATAACAACAACTAGCAACTAACAAGCAAAAAATAAATTATAAAAAAAAAGAAAAAAAAGAACAGAACTGTTTTTTTCTGACGGACTGATATGACATAAACACTGTTAGCTGTTTGTACATTCTCCAACACGCATATTTTAGATTTAAAAGCCTCTGGTGTGTAACAATAGTAAATACCATCATGTCCTCCTGTTGTTTTTACCCTAATAAAAGTTATAGGCGCATTAAGTAGTTAATAAAGAAACTTCATTCTAATGTTATATTAGCGTTAGCCGCGCTTATGCTAAGGATTAACTCTGCTATAACGGCAGTTTATTTTAATCCGACATTCAAATTAAAATATGGAATAATATTCATAACAGAATATCTAAATATTAAATATTAAATTGAAACTTACCTGCTTGAACTCTTTCATTTGATCCGGGTGTCAGTCTTTAAAAAAAGTTAGTTTGATGTGTTTCCTCCTCTTGATGTCGCACGTCTCCATGCTTTTCTGAAGCGAGTGCATCTGCGCAGCTTTCAGATCGCGCAGCAAGAACCGGGTTGACAGAAACCTGGTACCGTGACGTTTTCATTTTTTAGTACCGACTTGGTACCGAAGTACCGGGTCTTTTGACAACACTAATATACTGATTATTTTTACATTTACATTTACATTTAATCATTTAGCAGACGCTGTTATCCAAAGCGACGTACAAATGAGGAGAACAATAGAAGCATTTTTAAAGCTACTGAAGTTATTTAGTCAACAGCAGTAAGTTATTTTGTCTGTATTTTGTTTGATTAACATAAATGAGACAAAAAGTAATTTTTACCTAAGTTTAAAGTTATTAGGCGGCTGTCACTTTAATACTGAATTCACGGATCTAATGATCATGATATTGGACGCCCCTATTTAAAATAATTTGTGGAGCTTATTGAAAATAAATAAAATTATTATAAAATGTAGGTTATGGCTCTTTTAAGAATTTTGCCAAATCAACTTGTGCTCAACTGAAAGGGATTGTGATTGTGATTGCGATCTACCAGTTGGACACCACTGATATAGACCATATAATTTTGAAATGTTGTATTCAGTGGCACCGCTATTTGTTTTACCTTTTAATTTTTTCAGCCAATTTTGTTACATTTTGCATTATATACATAGTTATTACATATTTAAGCATTACACTCACTGAAACCTGTATTTGGGTCTCATTCAGATTGTCCAGCTGTAATCTCACTAGTCAGTCATGTGAAATTGTGACTTCAGCTCTGCAGTCCTCAAACTCCACCCTGAGAGAGTTGGATCTGAGTAACAATGACCTGCAGGATTCAGGAGTGAAGCTGCTCTCTGATGGACTGAAGAGTCCAAACTGTCAGCTGGAGATACTGAGGTGTGTAACAGTAACATTTTTCCATGTCTATTTTCCAGTAGAGTCCTGATACTCTGGAAGCTGAGCCTACCTATAGCTCAAACAGCAGAGCATGGTGCTTGCAAAGCCAAAGTCAAGTTTTCTGTTCCCAGCAAACTCATGAACTGATCAAATGTGTGACTTCATTGCAATGCAAGTCACTCTGGAGTTTCTTAAAAGACACAAATATAAAGAAGTTGTACAGATTGGTAATACTTTGGCATGAATTTCAATAATGCTCCCAAAAAATTAAAGTTGTGTAATTTACTCACCCTCATGTTGTTCTAGACCTGTATGACTTAATTTCTTCTGTGCAATTCAAAAGGAGGAATTTTGTCCAAGCTGCTTTTTAAGGGTGCTAAATATGATTTTAAACCACTAGATATCACACAGGAGCACAAGCATCTCAGACCAAAACAAACATGTTATTCGGCCACACCTCTGCCCTTCCTTTGTGCTATGCTATAATATAAGTATGCTATATAATATAATATAAATATGCTATAATATAATCTAAAAAACATGGCCAATATGTTTTCATTCAGAAAGTGTAGTATTTTATAGTTTTTTATAGGATTTTCTCACATGTCAAAACAATCAACACAAGGTGTCAGTGATTTCCAGCTCTAGAGGCCGCTCTCGTACTGTATAATGGCAGCGGAGCTTCTCAGCCGCTCCAGTAATGGACGCAACCCGGAAAAACTATCAGCATGGATTTTTGCAGATAGCAGATAGTTCTGGAAATCAACTATTTGTGCCGATCAATCGGTAAAACCGATACATCGGACAACCTCTAATATACACATCATATATAGCACATTTAAACATATAAAACTACATAAATGGACAGTGGCTGTCAAGCTTCAAAAAGGTAAAAACCCTGAATGACATTCCAAACCTATTCTCTCTGTAGGTTGTCTGGCTGTATGGTGACAGAGGAAGGCTGTGGTTATTTGTCTTCAGCTCTGAGTTCAAACCCCTCACACCTGAGAGAGCTGGATCTGAGCTACAATCACCCCGGACAATCAGGAGTCCAGCTGCTCAAACACAAACTGGAGGATCAAAACTATCATCTGCAGATACTCAAGTATGTGGGCTAGTTAACTCGTGTATCTTTCTACATGAGATCTTTGTTTAGAATTTTTTTTTTAAAATCTGTTTATATATATATATATATATATATATATATATATATATATATATAATTTTAACTCATTCTCATACAGTGAAGCACGTACAATTTAAGTGAATGGGGACATTAACATTAAAATCAAAATTAGTGGTCAACTATGGAGTCAAATCAATGCCACATATACTTGCAAAAGAATTGAAGTATTGCAAAAGAAAATGAAGTATTGCGAGAGAAAAAAAGTTTTACAAACAAACATAAAGAACTGCAAAATATAAATGAAACACATATTTTCCACGGCCACAGCTACTAAATTATTTGTAACACTGCTTTTATTTTCAGGTGTGAGCTTGCAATACTATTTTTTTGCTTTTTGCTTCATGTTTGTGTGCGTTTCACTTTCTGGCATTGTTTTGACATGGGGGTGGAGTCAAGGGATTTGCCAAACCCTGAACCAACAAAACTGCATACAAAACTACCAAATGTTGCTATAAGTTTGATCACAACATATAATCATTGCTGCTAATATTGTTCACCATCTGTTTAAATACATTTCATTAAGTAATTAAGTAGAATGATTTTTACTGTACATTTCTGCCATATGGACATCAACTTGACATAATCACCACAGATAATCTACTCCTAAATATAATGTAGAAACATTAAAACACAAAAATGTTTTTCTTTGAAGCTGCTTTGGAATGATTTGTATCGTGGAAAGCGCTATACAAATAAACGTGAATTAAATTGAATTTAAAGGGACTGGGGCGTGTACAACAGTCCTGGGCATGCCACATTGGAAGTTACGTCACCAGCCTGAGACACAGATCACAACTGATCTGCTCATCGTTGATTAATATTAATACTGATTCTTAATATTAATTCTATTAATAAGTCCGTAGTTTCTTTTAGAGTAAAACATGTAAATATCTGAGGCACAAGATGATAAAAGTTGCGTTTGAATGAAACGAATGAAACAATAGAGTTTGCGATGGTGTGATATGAGAGATGTGAAAGAAGTGATGGTGTCAAATACCCAGATGAACGCAGTGTTTTTCACTGTTGCTAATGACAATGGATGTTATCGGGAAATTACAAACCTCAGAATATTCTTATGAAAGCATCGTTAGTCAGCGATTTGCCTCGCCTTTTCACTTCGCGCTCAGTGGGAAACGGCCTTAAAGCTAGAGAACTCTTAGTTTAAGGGCAAGCTGACTTAAAAAAAAAAAAAACATTAATTATTACAACAAATTACTAATCATTAAAACCAAGTAAATACTACCTAATTTTATATTTTCCTTTGAAATGGAGTATTATTTTACACTGTAAGGCATACTAGTAGGATTTGATACAGAACCTAGTGCCCTAAATGATATCACAAATCGAAGTATGATTTTAACACCTTTATCGGGTTCAAATGCAGATTTTAATCTTTTTTCCTCAAAACACGGTACTGCTGATTGTTTTACACAACAGTGAAACTGTTTCATTAGACTTTAGTTTTCAGTCCATTGAACATTATTTGTTTGTGTGTACATTTCTGTCTCTGTTCAGTTTGGACCATGGAGGACATTTCAGGAACGTTCCAGGACTGAAAAAATGTAAGTCCTCTCTCACGAGCACACCGATGCATATTTAATGGTGCCATAGATATTCTGACTTCTCTTCTTGTGTTTAGATGCCTTTGATCTCACACTGGATCCAAACACAGCACACACTCGTCTCATTGTCTCTGAAGGGAAGAAAAAAACAATATGTGTTAAAGATCATCAGCCGTATCCTGATCATCCAGAGAGATTTGAGCGCTTTGAGCAGGTTCTGTGTGTTGAGAGACTGACTGGACGCTGTTACTGGGAGGTTGAATGGAGCGGCTGGAGTCATGTAGCAGTGTCATATAAAGGAGTCGGCAAGAAAGAAGGGACTGGCAGTCGGTTTGGACTCAATGAGAATTCCTGGAATCTTTACTGTTGCAATAATATTTACTCTGTCTGGCATAAAAATAAGAGCACAAATATTCCTTCCCCGTCAGCCCTGTCTAATAGAGTAGGAGTGTATGTGGACGTGTTGACCGGCTCTCTGTCCTTCTACAGCGTCTCTGACACACACACACTCACACACTTACACACATTCAACACCACATTCACTGAACCTCTCTATGCTGGATTTGGACTTTATAATGATTCCTCAGTGTCTCTGTGTCAGATTTAACATCATCTGGACAGAAGATGATTTTTTTAATATACCAAGGTCTGTCTGAATACTCAGCTCTAATTGGCTGCAAGGTGTGCTTTAAAGCTGTTTGATGCACATGTCGTTCCAGTCAGTTTAATCATGTTCCATATTAATGCACTAGTTTCAATGCACACACAGACAGAGAGAGAGAGAGAGAGAGAGAGAGAGATTGTGCTGCAGACACACAGAAACAGTCAGGAGCATAGAAACTTGTTGTCAACGTTGTCCTGCAACTCACCTTAATAAAATAGCATTGATACTCAATTGCTATATTATATTTCTTAGCAACGAGAGGTACCATCACTGCTTCTGATGTAATTCAACTCGCCGCTTAACTATTAGAGAGACCTGCACAGTTAAATTGAAGGCATTATACAGACATGCATTTCCAGTGTAACGTAAGTGTGTTATTAGGCTTGTTTCGCATTGCATGCTTAAACAGTAAATTTTTCTTAAATTTGATTTTCAAAAAACCTGCAGATACCCTGTGTAATGTACTTTATACTTATACTTGGCATTGTGTACTATGAATGTTGTTGGCTCTATTGACATTGTTTGTGATGTTCCTTATTTGTAAGCCACTTTGTATAAAAGCATCTGTTAAATGAATAAATGTAAATATATAATATAACAGAGAGTAGGCTATAAGAGTATCCCTTTTATCAGTAAATGATAACCTTAAAATAATTTTTTAGTATGCTTAAATTTGATGGGACATATAATGGAAGCAAAGTTATTTCCAGTTTGTATTGTGAAATTTAATACTTAAAGTCCAAAAACATAATAAAAATGTAACATTAACTCCATAATCTGCTAGAAAATCTGTTGAATTACTTAATTAGTGTAGTGCTTCCTTCCTTTCTTTGTATTTTACAGTTTTTCTCATTTGCTAAGACACTAAACCTCATTCCCTGAAACAAGCTCTCAATAGCCTAAATCAATAGATCACTCTTTCTGTAAAACAAGTTCAGGCAGTCAAACACTGCTTGTAAATCTAAAGTGGGGCAGACAAATGTTTTCTGTTGCGGTACCTCCTATGGTCTGACGGCTGTGTATGAGCGCTGTATAACTGGTGAATTAAATATGCTTCCTTTATTGCAGTTTATTGGTTATGAGATTTAAGTGACTACACTAAATTCTCTTTGTTGATGTTGTTAATATTTGTGTTTTCTGTTTGTAGTACCCCCTCTGTTTTCAGAGTTTGGTTTGGGATTTGAGTGCCAAGATTTGGTAACCGTGGTTTACTGCAGTGTACTTTCGCCAAAGTATGTTGTGTTTTGTTGTCCTTTTATATGAAAGTTTAGGTGACTGGACACTAAAATGTATGGTTTCAGACCAGTCACTGTTTCTTGTGTATTTAAGTTGTATATTGTGTGTGTTATATATATATATATATATATATATATATATTAGGGGTGTCAATATTAACGCGTTAACGCATGTGATTATCTAAAAAATTTAACGCGTTAATATTTTAAAATAATAAACACACGATTACGATAGGATATGGTTTGTATGTGATTTTCTTGAGATGAATGTGTAACTTACATCTGAAATGCTCATTATTGCAGCGATATAAAAGGCTTAAAAAAGCATATTTTAACAACAGTAAACAACCAAATTCCACATGTGATCGCAAAAGGAAGTTATTACAAACACTCGATGGTGGTTTGAAGTGAGTTCTGAGTAAAAGTGTACTATTAATCTCATAAATTGTCTTATGAAGCATGATGCTAATGTTAGCTCTAATGCACCTGTATAACAGGTCCAATTCTTCTTCATAATGCATTTTATCATAATACTTCACGTAAGGTCGCAAGAAAATGTTTTGTTGTATTTATTTAGAAATACTTTTGATAATAGTTGGGTAAATGTATCCTGAGATTGAAGTGATGTGGCTTGGTAAACGTTTTATTGCCAGTATAAAGACTGATAATGGCTGAATAAAAACAAAAGAATAATGATAAAAGAATAATAAAGATTATGTCTCTACCTGGCGGAAGTGTGAAAGGTTATGTTTCCTTAAACTAGTTTGTCATGCATTTGTTTATTTCAACACATTTACAGGTAAATCCTAGTATTTTAAATTTGTGATTAATCATGATTAATCACAGTCCAGGACTGTGATTAACGCGATTACATTTTTTAATCGATTGACAGCACTAATATACATATATATATATATATATATTTGATTTCATTGGATTATAACATTGGATTTAACATTGTTTGTGTTATTTTCCTTTTGTCAAGTCAATTCAAGTCACCATTATTTATATAGTCCTTTTTACAATGCAAATTTTGTCAAAGCAGCTTTACAGTATTAAATAGTGTGTTGTTCTCTTCTGGCCAGACAAAACCAGCAGTTTAAATCTAGCAGAGTCAGATTGCTTAGAGCAGCGTTTCCCAATCCTAGTCCTTGCACCCCCCGCTCTGCACCCCTCAGCTTTGCATGTCTCTCTTAGTTAACACCCCTGATTCAGATAACCAGCTCGTTAGAAGAGAGACTGGATTTGGGTGGCTACAGTGACCTCGGAATAAGAATGAGGCAGACTAATATTAGCATAAATGCCATTCTTCTAACGAGTACATCAGGTGTTATGGGAAGTGTTGATGAAGTGTTAAAGATGGGTCTTTAATCTAGATTTAAACTGAAAGAGTGTTGTCTGGGAAACAGTGTTAGGTAGATTGTTCCAGAGTTCAGATGGTCACTGCAGTCCCCCAGGTTCAGTCCGTATCCAGATCAGATGGTGGATCAGCACATAGAGTCCTCTGCATAATCTGAATTTGTTGCAGCCTAGAATTAAACTTCTGCTTTCGACACACTATTTGAAAGTGAAAGTAAATTAACGTGTGCCCAAGTATGGTGACCCATACTCAGAATATCGCCTACGCCGGGCGTAGTTGTGCCTGATTGTAGTTTTAGTTGGTGCAACAGGTGTACATATTTATCGCAATTACATTTTAATTCATCTTAAAACTCATCTCTTTCGTCACCCATTTGACTTCATCCTAAAAAAAACTTCCTCTCTCTTTCCTTAAATGTCCCCTGTCTAGCTTGTACTAATCTGAGCAATGCCTGAAACTTGCATTAAGAGCAGCTACTGTGTTGATATCGCCTCTTGATGATGAATAGCTTATTGTATTCCTCAACCGCAAGTTGCTTTGGATAAAAGCATCTGCTAAATAAATTAATATAATTGTATCATGTATGTGACAAATAAAAATAATCTTAATCTCCTGTTTCTGAAAAAGTCTGGATTTTTAAATCTTGCGAACACTCATTTTAAGTGTCGTTGAGGAAACTAGGTACTTACAGCACATTGAATATATACATAACTGGAGCTGCAATATTTAAAAATGTAAACATGTCACAAACAGAGTGCAGGTAGTTCATTGGGTGTAAGCAGACTGACATGTTGCCCCACCCCAATGTGTTTTTAGGTGTTTTGTGTTTAAAGCTTATGTTAGCCCTCTATGGGATATTGTCATTTATAAATGAAAATTGCATTTAAAATACAACATTAATGCTCAACCAACAAAATTTTATTTTAGTGATGTAAAATGACACCCTTCAACCAGTAAAATTCAAATTTATTTGCCATGTGCTTCAAATTTTTGGTAACAATGTAGTAAATGAGGGGTTAGCATATGTTGGGTCACATGCTCTCAAGGCTCCATATTGAGCTAATTTTAGACTAGAAAATACATATAAATTCAAGTTATAAAAACATAATTGTACATCCAAATGGGTTTTATAAAGTTGTCTTTTTTTTGTTATCAACTATTTTTTTTTCAACAAGGTCCAATCAAAAGGGAGGGGGAGAGGGAAGGACAACAAGAACACAAAAGTCACTCCTTTATATAATCACGTATATTCAACAAAAAACACTGCCAAGCATCAATGGTCGAAGGCCTGGCCCCAACGACTCGCACCGTTGTACATTCACATGACACTATTTGCAGGAGGCTATGGATCCAATATGTTTCTCTACACGTGTGGTGTAAACCAGTTCTGAATTATTGTCTTCTTCGCAGCTGTAAAACCATAAAGTTGTCATTTTTAATGCACTTTTATAAAAACAACAAATCAGAGACCAACAAATCTGAGTGTCATGCATAACTGACAAAGCTCTATTACGGGATGCATATTTGGTGTAACTGGTACTATTGACCAGAATTAGTGTAACAGAAGTGACTGGACACAGATGGTAAGTAATGTATATAATAGTTTATTGCACAGAAGAGTCAATGGAGAAATAGGTAGGAGAATAGACGGGTAAGTGAAACAGTCTTTAGAGAACTTCCTTGAGAAATGGAGCAGAGGATAACTGAGTATCCTGTCTTACAGGGATCCAGTAGAACAGGAGACACGTTGGAGGAGCACACACCTCAGTATGCTGGAGACTGGGGAGAGCCAGGGAACTAGGAGAACTACGGAAGAACACAGGAGGTAAGTCACACAGGTAAGTATCATAGAATGCTTTTCTAAGACAGAGAGTCCACTTCGTAAGTACGAGACCAGACAAATGTGCTGACAGAGGTGTGTGCTTTTGTACTGGCTGTTAATGAGGTGATTGAATGCGTTACAGGTGCAGGTGCTCAGAACTCAGGTGATAGTGATCGTTGTGATTGGGTGGTGGTGGAGCCTGGCCGTTCCGTGACAATTGGCAGGCAGTATAATAGCCTTTATGCATGTGTTTTAGGTTAATTTTTGTAAGATTTTTGGAAGATAGAGAGAGACAAATCTGTACTTATTTCAGAAAGTAGTGATGATAGTGATATGAGTGCATCAGAAAATCAGGTTGAAGTTATGAAAGAAGTTGTTGAGGACCAAGGAGGATAGAAGCAATGAGGGTGATGGCAGTGATGAAGACAAATGGCAAAAATCGGAGGCAAATCGGTGCTCGTTCAAGTGAGTGACAATCATGCAGTGTGAACTATCAAAGACACGATCTGAGAGAATCACTGATGCGTCACTGATGCCTGTGAAATATTTGGCATGTTAAATATCTGGACCTGTCGGGGATTCAAAATCCTGCAGTGTGAACTTCTGACTGAAACATACATCGGTGATGACCTACAGCCAATGAGAGAGCAAGATACAGGGCAGCGGGAAGTTCTGGGAGGACCAGCGTTAATGCCAAGTCTGCCGTTGTAATGCCTGCTGTCCATCTGATAGTTCTGGCTGTTGCTTTGGAAATATTTTTTATTTATTTTTTTCTCATGGCCTTTTGTCTCTAATCATCATATGGCATTGTGTTACTACATGTATTGTTTTATGGAGGGAAAGATTGGGAAAGTTTATATTGTTGTTAATGCACGTGAGAAATATTCACTTTGTGATTTAATATTACGCAATTAAGGAGAGAGACAGAATAATCAAAACAGAAATTTTACTACACAACCCCAGATTATAATTATACATCCCAGAGGAGATAAAAATGAAAATGAGATATTTACCATCTCCTAGACATAAATTAACATGAATATCAAATTGAGACTTTCACCTCAAGTTTTCTGTTTACCAGTTTACCCTTAACACCCTCACGTGTGTCTCCTATTAAGTTACAAAAAAGACCTCTACAACATCACAAACTATGCTCTGATTATTCTCCTCATCTAGAGACATTTGCCTCCATTGCTACATATGGCAAAGCTGCATCTCAGACAGCGCGAGCTTCTCCTCCTGTTCTCCTCCTACATTTTCTCTCCTCTTAGTGTCACATCCATGAAGGTGAAAAAAGCAAGGAGCAACGTGTGAGCAATAAAATGTCCTTATAATGGAGTCATGAAAGAGATTATAGCAAGACAAAAGAGATTTCCCATGTTTCTCACACCACATTCTCATTTCTGACTACTATTCTCTCAAAACTTTCTTATGTCCCATTTGTGTCTACTTTAATTTCTCCTAAGGAATTTTAGGAAAAATACCTTTTTTGTTGATACTAAGATGAAATGTAAGTAAGGATCTCCATTTAGTCTCTTGAGCCTTTTAGGAAAAGCAACTTCCAATTATTGTGGAAAAAAGTGTCTGTTAAATAAATAAATGTAAATAATTATTTTTTCCTTTTGAATATTCCACTGTGTGATTTCTCTGTTGCTTTTATACAATATGATGTTAAATCTGACACAGAGACACTGAGGAATCATTATAAAGTCCAAATCCAACGTAGAGGGGTTCAGTGAATGTGGTGATGAATGTGTGTAAGTGTGTGAGTGTGTGTGTGTCAGAAATGCTGTAGAAGGACAGAATGCCGGCTGACACGTCCACATACACTCCTACTCTAGTTGACAGGGGTGATGAGGGAGGAATGTTTATGTTATTATTTTTGTGCCAGGCACAATAAATCGTTTCACAACAGTAAAGATTCCAGGAATTCTCATTGAGTCCAAACCGACTGTCAGTCCCTTCTTTCTTGTTGATTCCTTTATATGACACTGCTACATGACTCCAGCCGCTCCATTCAACCTCCCAGTAACAGCGTCCAGTCAGTCTCTCAACACACAGAACCTGCTCATGGTGAATGAACCTCTCTGGATGATCAGGATACGGCTGATGATCTTTAACACATATTGTTTTTTTCTTCCCTTCAGAGACAATGAGACGAGTGTGTGCTGTGTTTGGATCCAGTGTGAGATCAAAGGCATCTGAACACAAGAAGAGAAGTCAGAATATCTATGGCACCATTAAATATGCATCGGTGTGCTCGTGAGAGAGGACTTACATTTTTTCAGTCCTGGAACGTTCCTGAAATGTCCTCCATGGTCCAAACTGAACAGAGACAGAAATGTACACACAAACAAATAATGTTCAACGGACTGAAAACTAATGTCTATTGAAACAGTTTCACTGTTGTGTAAAACATACAGCAGTACCGTGTTTTGAGGAAAAATTATTAAAATCTGCATTCAAACTTGATGAAGGTTTTTAAAAGCGTACTGTGATTAGTGATTCATTTAGGACACTAAGCTCTGTATCAGATCATTTTCTGCCTTACAGTGTAAAATAACACCGCATATCAAAGGAAAATATAAAATTAGGTTGTATTTATTAGGTTTTAATGATTACTAATTAGTTGTAATTATCAATGTTATTTTTTTTAAAAGGCACCTATTATGCTCCTTTTTACTATATGCAATATTGGTCTTGGGTGTCCCCAGAATCCACTTCAATGGTAAGTGCTTCACTGTAACCCAGATATTTTTGGGTATTTTATTTTTTCTCCTTTTTTTAAAGAGGAGAATGAGTCTACCAAAATAATTTTTATGTGGTATTCAATAATGATAGCCAGATAAAGTCCACTAAAAACAGCAGGAGCACAAAACTTTTTAAACAAAGTTAACTAGCCCACATACTTGAGTATCTGCAGATGATAGTTTTGATCCTCCAGTTTGTGTTTGAGCAGCTGGACTCCTGATGGTCCTGGGTGATTGTAGCTCAGATCCAGCTCTCTCAGGTGTGAGGGGTTTGAACTCAGAGCTGAAGACAAATAACCACAGCCTTCCTCTGTCACCATACAGCCAGACAACCTACAGAGAGAATAGGTTTGAAATGTAATTCGTATTTTAACACTTTTTGGAGCTTGACAGCCATTGTCCATTTATGTAGTTTTAAAATATTTAAAGGCGTTATATATGATGTACAGTATCTCACAATTTCAGCAACCATTTTATTATATCTTCTCAAGGGACAATACTATAGAAATTAAACTTGGATATATTTTAGAGTAGTCGATGTGCAACTTGTATAGCAGTAAAGATTTACTGTCCTCTGAAAATAACTCGACATACAGCCATTATTGTCAAAAAAGCTGGCAACAAAAGTGAGTACACCCTAAGTCATAACAGCTATACATTGTTTAACCATGCAAAGCCACATGTCCTATTCATCATGTTCATGTTTTTGTCTGCTTGACAGGACCATACAAATTTGTGTATCTTATGCCTCTTTCACACAGCCATTCCGGAAAATACATGGAAAATGTGTCCCGTGATTTGTCCCGGGATGGTCTGATTTTGGTTCATTCACAGTGCCAGTGATTTTCCGGAATCTGTGCGTGTTCACACACAACCCGTAAAGATCCCGTAAAGACACGTGACATTTCATGTTACGTGTATAATGCGCCGCGCACCATTTCACTAAACTGGCGAACAATTTCAGCTTCAGCGCGGATAGTGAGGAGCTCCCTGATCGCTGCTTCATTCCAGTTTACACATTTTTCGTCGTGTGAACGTTGATCTGCCTTCAAAACAGTCGCACGATAAAGTACGTCATCACTATGACACACCCTTTATGGCATTGATCCGGCTTTTGGTCACACAGCGCTCGTTCCGGGACTGAACCAGGCAATGTTATTAGGTCCCCAACCTGGGATCGATCCCGGAATTAATCCCGGGACGTATTTGCGTTCACACGGAAAGCATTCCGGCAATTTTCTGGCAATTTTCCGGGACCAACGTGCAGTGTGAAAGAGGCTTTATATTTGAGCAGTTAAAATTTGGTACTTTGAGTACAATTCTCTCATTCTGACCACTGGATGTTCAACATGGCCCCCTCATGGCAAAGAACTCTCTGAGGATTTGAGAATTAGAATTGTTGCTCTCCACGAAGATGGCCGAGGCTATAAGAAGTTCGGTAACAGCCTGGAACCGAGTTACAGTACAGTGGCCAGGGTTATACAGAGGTTTTCCAAGACTGGTTCCACTTGGAACAGGCCTGGCAAGGGTTGATCAAAGAAGTTAGGTCCTCTTGCTGTGCGTCAGGTGCAGAAGCTGGCTTCAAGAAACAGATGCATGAGTGCTGCCAGCAATGCTTTAGAGGTTGCAGAAGTGAAAGGTCAGCTTGTCAGTGCTCAGACCATA
The DNA here is from genome assembly GCA_023376895.1 of Aspiorhynchus laticeps. Taxonomy (NCBI): domain Eukaryota; kingdom Metazoa; phylum Chordata; class Actinopteri; order Cypriniformes; family Cyprinidae; genus Aspiorhynchus; species Aspiorhynchus laticeps. The sequence continues at coordinate 50,199,620 of CM041797.1, read as the reverse complement.
CGCCGCACACTGCAACAAGTCAGTTTGCATGGCCATCGTCCCAGAAGGAAATATCTTCTGAAGCTGGCTCACAAGAAAGCCCGCAAACAGTTTGCTGAAGACAACCTGTCCAAGAGCATGAATTACTGGAACCATGTCCTGTGGTCTGATGAGACTAAGGTAAACTTGTTTGACTCAGATGGTGTCCAGCATGTGTGGTGACGCCCTGGTGAGGAGTACCAAGAAAATTGTATCTTGCCTACAGTCAAGCATGGTGGTGGTAGCAACATGGTCCGGGGCTGCATGAGTGCTGCTGGTAACATGGATTCCAACATGTACTGTGACATTCTGAATCTGGGCCGAACGGCAGATTTCCAACATAATAACGACCCCAAACACACCACCAAAATGACAACTGCCTTGCTGATGAAGCTGAAGGTGAAGGTGATGGAGTGGCCAAGTATGTCTCCAGACCTGAACCCTACTGAGTAGGGCTGTGCGATTAATCGCAATCGAATCGCAATCGCGATTTGAGACGTTGCGATTTGCTAATCGCAAAGCCTGCGATGTGGACTCGATATTACTCTGTTCCAGAGCATATGCACGACTGCCAGCCTTGAGTGGCGGTCTTACTAACCAATAGAGTGAGCGCACCTCCGTTCTCCCCAATCAGCACTGCTCTAGCCAACTGCGTAAACGCCCACCATTTAAAAAGGGTCAGATCGAAAGTTAGGCAAATTAAAACTAAAGAAAAACGTATGTAACTACAGCTTCGAAATGACAGACAATGAACAAAAAAGGTAATTTGCAAGAGCTGCGTCACAAAGCATTTCAAGAGCTCCCTTATCGGTTCTGCTTTCAGTACTGGAGAATAAAAGATACATTTTTAGTTGTTTTTATTAGTAGGCTACATGAACGTTATCTGGCCTGACACACGCACGCAACCTGTGTCAACTCGCACCTGGCTCCGCGTTTAAAACAAATGTAAATTAAGTCTAACTGCTTGCCAATTTCACATGGATGAAATTAAACATTCAGCACATTTCCCACTTGTTCTTAAAATCCCAAATACTTAAAAATGAATAAATATGTGTAATGTGTAACATGTAATACTTTAATAATTGACTAAAGAAATAGTTCTTTATTTATAAAAAATAAACAAGTCTTTCCTGTGAAATTCAGTAATTATGTTAAAGTAGTAATACCATTATAATCTTCCCTGCAGAAAAATAACACACACACAAAAGAAAAACAGTAGAACCCCTCCCAAAACACAATAGAAAATGTAATGGATTTAAGGGTTATAATGGGAATTGTATTGATTTTAATGTAAACTATAATGGTGGCTACTGGTATTTGATGCATTCTATTGGTGGGATGTAATCTAGCAGATGGCAACCAATAAAACAACAGTAATTCCAATTGGAATAATGCCCAAAACAAAAAGGAATTTTGTAATGTTCTTTATGGAAACTATAAGAATTTCTGTGATTGTTTCTATTGTTTTTTTTTCAGCAGGGTAATGATACTCATACTGTGCTGCACATTATTGACAATATTGAGCTGAAGCTTGATTTTGCAAATTTAAAATCGCAAATCAAATTGCAATCGCAATATCTGTCAAAAAAAAAATCTCAATTCAATATTGTCAGGGAGTCTCTGTCACCAGCCCAGTCACCACACTCAACTGTTCATGATCACCTCATCACTGATCACCCGCACCTGCAGCCACTTATCACTTCTTTAAATACACTCTCCACTCAGACATGCATCATCCGGTCTACCGTTCACTACCCTGAACTGACACCAGACCCAGTGTGCACTTACCTGTCAATAAATCATCCTGTTGTTTCACTCACCTCTTGTTCCTGACTCTGATTGTGACAGAAGACCGGACCCATTCAAAGAAGGATGACTGCGGAGGACGCGCTGTGGGGTTTGCGGCAGGCTGATCGAAGGTTGGAACGGTATGTGGAGGATTTCATTGAGCAGATTGATTTTGCCCTTGCTCACTTCACGCCGAGAACCTCCACATACCGGCCCAACGGCTCGGACAGCCTGCCCAAACCCAAACACCCCCTGATTCTTCAGAGCTCCACCTGCGTCCTCAGCCCCGTCCCGCCGTCTTCGGCGAAGTGGAGCCCGCGATTCGTGGGGAAATCACGGCCGCCGTTCGCGGCTCACCCAATTCCGGCATTCGTGGGGAAATCCCGTCCGCCGTTCGTGGCTCACCATTGGTGGTGAAGTCCAGGCTGCCGTTCCCGGCCCACGTAAGCCTGCCGCCATCCGCGGCTCACCTAAGCCCGCGATCCGCGGTGAAATTCAGGCCGCCGTTCCCGGCTCACCCAAGAGCATGCGCCCATGTAAGCCCGCCGTCCGCGGGGAAGTTCACACCGCCACCCACGGCCAACCCAAGCCCGCCGGCAGAAAGTATGGCAAGCCCGCCTGCAGAGAATATGGCAAGCCCGCCGGTCGTTGCTTTCCCAAGCCCAGTGCCCGCTCCTCGACAGCGCCCTCCAGTGCCAGCCCCTCGAATGCACTTAGCTGTGCCTGTGCCTGCAGAGCGCCCTCCAGTGCCGGCCCCTGGAAAGCGCTATGCAGTGTCCACGCTTCCAGAGCACCCCTAAGTGTCCGAGCTTCCAGAGCGCCCCCAAGTGTCCACGCTTCCAGAGCGCCCCCAAGTGTCCGCGCTTCCAGAGCGCCCCCTAGTGTCCGCGCTTCCAAAGCGCCCGATCAAGCCCCTACTTTCCCCAAGGAAATTTGGGGGGGTTGTAGTAGGGCTGCAACCGGAGAGGCCTGGGTGGGGGCTGGGGCCACGTACTCGGAGGCGGTCCTGCCATGGCTTCCGAAATCCCCTGCTCCGCCATGGCCACCCGAGCTCCCTGATCCGCCACGGCTGCCCGAGCTCCCCGCTCCACCGTGGGTCCCGGAACGGGCGCCGCCCTGGAGGCCTCCGGTCCTGTCTCCGTGTCCCCTGAAGCCTCCAGAGTGCACACACCCCCTCCCCGTTGGATGGTGTACCGTTCGGGAGGGGGAGGTAATGTCAGGGAGTCTCTGTCACCAGACAAGTCACCACACTCACCTGTTCACGATCACCTCATCACTGATCACCCGCACCTGCAGCCACTTATCACTCCTTTAACCTGTTAACACGCACCAGGACGCCAGCGCACTGAAAGCTCTTTGTTTGCACATATCATTGTTTTCAAACAGATAAAGTAAAACAGGACAAAATTAATTTTGACAAACTATATATCATTTTGAAGGTCTAAGCCTCAAGCATCGATGAAAGATTGCTGTTTTTCGATAGAAAGCAGTACACATCAAAACATGTATAAAAAACCGCAGTACATACCAGATTCATCCTGATAACGACACTCAAACGTATCCACTGCTGTAAATCTAGAAATGCTAGAAAAATGGCTGCAGAAATCTAATTTTTCATGGTATCTTCTTCAAATTTGAAATATAAACTCATGAGACATGTGACTTTCAACCCATTACTTTTATGGATTGCTTCAGGACTGATTTCATGTATTTTTATATGAAATTAAAAAAAAAATTCAGTGTGGTACAATTTTTATAAATGCACTTCAGTGTCTATAACTTTTTATATTTTTGAGCATTATCAACTCTGGATGATGGATAGTAAAGCCCAAAGGGTCTTGTGTGTGTGGCACGCTGAAGTCAGGAGCTGTTACCATTTTAAGTTAGTTAGTCATTTTCAGCTGTGATTCCCAATATGGGGGGCGCTGGTTAACAGGTTAAATACACTCTCCACTCAGACATGCATCGTCCGGTCTACTGTTCACTACCCAGAACTGACACCAGACACCAGATATTTTCCCCAAATCGCACAGCCCTACTACTGAACACATGTGGGTCATCCTCAAGTGGAAGGTGGAGAAGCACCATGTGTCTAACATTCAGCAGCTCTGTGATGTCATTATGGAGGAGTGGAAGAGGATGCCAGCAACAACCTGTGCAGCTCTGGTGAATTCCATGCCCAGGAGGATTAAGGCAGTGCTAGATAACAATGGTGCCCCTACAAAATATTGACACTTTGGACACAGTTTTGACATGTTCACTTAGGGTGTACTCATTTTTGTTGCCAGTTATTTAGACAATAATGGCTATATGTCGAGTTATTTTTAGAGGACAGTAAATTTGTACTTCTGTAAAAGCTTCACATTGACTACTCTAAAATATATCCAAGTTTCATTTGTGTAGTATTGTCCCTTGAGAAGATATACTAAAATCGTTGCTGAAATGTGAGGGGTGTGCTCACTTTTGTGAGATACTGTATATTAGAGGCCGACCGATAGTGAATTTTACAGATACAATGTAAAAACAATTTCCGTAGAATTCACAGGATTATATTGGCAAAAAAAGATTGTAAATTAATTACAGTTTATTAATGTTAAATTACATTTTATGCTGTTTTTTTTTCATCTTACATCTTTAACCCTTTAAACCCCACAACAAAATCCTCAGTTTTAGATGAAGACTTATAAAGCCCAAAACGCTGCACGATTTTAGCAATCCTATAAGATCACTGCATGTCACACTGTGCGACATGGATCTAATAAACTTGGCTACGACATGTGTGCAGACTGTACGATGATAACACCTATTGACGATACGACACACGTTTCTATAAAATAATAAACGTTTTCAGCATGCGCTAGTGGTAAACAAAAAGAGCATGATAAATCACACTTTAGATGTATTTGATAAATCTTGATATGATAAATCACACTTTCAGTTGTATTTTTTATGTGTGCTGAAAAAAAGTGGAAGCGGCAAAAGAGGTAAGCAGTTTTATGTTTTAGCGCCATGTCGTGTTGATTTCATGTTGCATTTTTATTGGCTGATCAGTAAATGTGAATGGTAACAGCAAACACACTGTACAATGATCATGCTGTATTGTAGGCTATCTTTGGTCACAAGACTGTGACAATAGCTGTCTTTGAACCTCTTTCACTGTACGACACAAGACCACCGATTAGGAGCTACGATCACATAAATCACCACGATTGTTTCCCGATGCCAATCTTTCATCTGGGACAGCTGAAAATCGTGCAGTGTGTTTAGGGCTTAAGTGTGCACACTAAAGATTGTTTGAGTAACACTGAAGCAGTGCTGAAGTTAATGAGATAATTAAGTGAGGATTGTGCATTAGTGATGAACAGCTGCTGTTAACAAGCAGAATCACTGAAGCAAAGAGAAACACAAGAACTAAAACTGACTTCAGCCACAGCCGTTGATGAAATCAGCTGAAGATGAAAGAAGACATTAAATCTCTCAAGATCTGATTAAACAACTCCTAAAACAGCTTTACATTACTAACCAGACTGATGCTATTTCTGTCAGAGTTCTTATTGAGAATAAACAGAGACTTAATGTTGTTGTTTTTCTTTTGACACTACCATGACGGAGATCAGTGTTTAGTTGGGCTCTTGAACCTTGACTTTATAACATTAACTTTTCTTTGGCCGTTGAAGCTATGTGTTTTTAAACACATTTGTTGTTGCAAAAAGGGCTGAGGCAAAATATGTAATATTGTTCATTATATTTTCAAATGACAATCGTCATTAAATACCAGGTTCCCTGATTTTGTCCAGTGTCTCTTCTGTTACCAAAGACAATGTTCTAATAATACATTAGAGCAAAATAATGAGCAGGCTGTTATGAAATATTGTTAAACACACCACTCCCAACAAAAAAACTCTGACGTGCTATTAAACACACACCAAGAATCAGCGTATGAATCTCAACAACGTGACAATCAACAAAATAAATAAAGTGATCAACTCTGAACATCACAAAACACGCTACTAAAACTCAACACAAAAACAAAAGCAAAAATAAAAGTAAATAGTAAGTATTAAAGAAATAAGTGGACAATTCAGCGGCATAATTTATACATGCCACAATGCATGCTGGGAGTCAAGGGTGAGCTTTGTACTGTGCTGGTACCCAGCATGCTTTGCAGCATGAAGTTTTGACTCACCATTATTGAGATTCATATGCTGATTCTTGATGTCTGTGTGTCTAAATGATGCTCTAATTCTAAAGGTTTTTTTTAACGTTTTTTTTATCTTTCATAATAGTTTGTAATCTCATCTTATCGTAAATAATGAATGCTTGTAAATAATGCTTTACAAACACAGTTACAGCAGCCATAAAAAAATAAGATTAAAAAGTCAAGGGTCAAGAGCCCAACTAAAGCAAACCCTGATCGCCATAATGGTGAGGTCAAACTAAACGTTTTCAATAAAACATCTAAACTTCTGTTAATTCTCAAAGATTTTTTTGTAGATGTATGACATAAAAATAAATTAATAAAAATAAAAAGTCAAATTGTAATGTGTGAAGCTGGTAATGATGTTTGTGGAGTTGTTTAATCATCCTCTGCTGTTTTATAGTTGTAGTTTAATTTCTTGCTCTTTTCTTTAGTGAATCTGCTTGTTAACAGCAGCTGTTCATCATTGACTGAATTCACTCATTAGTTTTCATTCTCTCTAATAGGCTATAGGCTATTTAATAGGCTATTTTCCTGTCATGTTTTTAACCCCCCTCATCAGAATACTCCGTTTGAATAGTTGTGGAGGATTGTAGACTCGGAAATAAACACCCATTGCTATGATTGGCTAGTAGTTGTGTACATTTGACAGCGTACATTCCTCATAGATGGACGCTACTGTGATTTAGATCAAAAACGCATAAACAACTTGATACATATCAAATGATCTGTAAGAAGAGGCACAGCAATAGGTGACCAAATAATGAAAACAGTTACTCACACTCCTGCAGAGTCCTGCAGAGTATCAGGACATTTTTTACTTACCTTAGTATCTGCAGCTGACAGTTTGGATTTTTCAGCCCATCAGAGAGCAGTTTCACTCCTGAATCCTGCAGGTCATTGTTACTCAGATCCAGCTCTCTCAGGACAGAGTTTGAGGATTGCAGAGCTGAAGTCACAATTTCACACGACTGACTAGCGAGATTACAGCTGGACAATCTGAATGAGACCCAAATACAAGTTTCAGTATATAAAATATAATGCAAAATGTAATATTTAAAAAAATATATATTAAGAAAAATTAAAAGGCAGAATAGAGGTGCCACTGAATACAACATTTCAAAATTATATGGTCAGTGGTGTCCAACTGGTAGATCACAATCACAATCCCTTTCAGTTGAGCACAAGTTGATTTGGCTAAAATGTTACATTTTTAAAATATTAATATTATTAATATATTAAAAGGAGCCATAACCTATAATAATTTAGATTTTTTTTTCAGTAAAGTCCACTAATGATTCTAGCCAACATGTCTTGTAGGTATGCACCGCTCTGATGCTCAGTATAGGTATCGGCTCCATTACTAGCCTTTACTGCTGTATCGGGTATCGGTCAGACTAGGCTGATCCAAATCTGATGTGTGCGTATACTATTCTATGTTATTGGTAAGCCCCACGAAAGGCACAAAAACATTATAAAGCACCATAAATGCCACGGTGCGGTGTACAATAAACACAGAAAGAAGATGAATAACAGTCTTTAATTAATCCACATAAGGCAGGCAGGAAACACACGCGCAAAACAACGTTAACGTAGACGAGACCGGACCAAGGCACACTGAACAGACTTGAACTACAACCCCAAATCAGAAAAAGTTGGGACAGTATGGAAAACGCAAATAAAAAAAGAAAGTAGTGATTTCTAAATTTACTTTGACTTGTATTTCATTGCAGACAATATGAACACAAAATATTTCATGTTTTGTCTGGTCAACTTCATGTCATTTGTAAATATACATCCTTTCCTGTCATTCAGACCTGCAACACATTCCAAAAACAGTTGGGACAGTAAAGCATTTACCACTTTGTAATGTTGCCATTCCTTTTCACAACACTTAAAAGACGTTTAGGGACTGAAGAAAACCAAGTGATGAAGTGTTTCAGGGGTAATTTTGTCCCATTCTTCCTGCAAACAGGTCTTAAGGTGGGCAACAGTACGGGGTCTTCTTTGTCGCATTTTGCGCTTCAAAATGCGGCACACATTCTCTATTGGAGACAGGTCGGGACTGCAGGCAGGCCAGTCAAGTACCCGTTCCCTCTTCCTCCGCAGCCCGGACTTTGTAATGTGTGCAGAATGTGGTTTTGCATTGTCTTGTTGAAATCTGCATGGACGTCCCTGGAAAAGATGTCTTCTTGAAGGCAGCATATTGTTCTCCAAAATCTCTATGTACTTTTCAGCATTAATGGTGCCATCACAGAAGTGCAAGTTACCTTTGCCAAGGGCACTGACACAACCCCATACAATGACAGACCCTGGCTTTTGGACTTGTTGCTGGTAACAGTCTGGATGATCCTTTTCTTCTTTGGTCCGGAGCACACGGCGTCCATTCCTCCCAAAAAATACCTGAAATACTGATTCATCTGACCACAGTACACGTTTCCACTGTGTGATGGTCCATCCCAGATGCCTCCTAGCCCAGAGAAGTCGACGGCGCTTCTGGACACTGTTAACATAGGGCTTCCTTTTGGCACAGTACAGTTTTAACTGGCATTTGTGGATGTAACTACGTATTGTGGTACTTGACAAAGGTTTGCCAAAGTAGTCCTGAGCCCATGTGGTGATATCGCTTATAGATGAATGACGATTCTTGATGCAGTGCCGCCTGAGGGATCGGAGATCACGGTTGTTCAGCTTAGGCTTGCGCCCTTGTCCTTTACGCTATGCACTGTTGAAGGTGAAATATCCAAATCTCTTCCTATCTTTCTTTGAGGAACATTGTTTTTAAACATTTCAATAATTTTCTCACGTATTTGTTGGCAAACTGGCGATCCTCTGCCCATCTTTGCTCCCAAAGGACTAGACCTTTCTTGGATGCTGCTTTTGTACCAAATCATAATTACAATCACCTGTTGACATCAACTGTTTCAAATCACATCATTATTTAACCAATTTACCTCATTACTAGCCCTAAATTGCTCCTGTCCCAACTTTTTTTGGAATGTGTTGCAGGTCTGAATGACAGGAAAGGATGTATATTTACAAATTACATGAAGTTGACCAGACAAAACATGAAATATTTTGTGTTAATATGGTCTGCAATGAAATACAAGTCAAAGTAAATTTAGAAATCACTACTTTCTTTTTTTATTTGCGTTTTCCATACTGTCCCAACTTTTTCTGATTTGGGGTTGTAAATTAGACAGATCAATGAGGGATGAATGAGTAAATTAACTAGACACAGGTGAACTGACAAACATAATCAAGGTGGAGACATAAACTAGGTCTAGGAACATGAGGAGAGTGCAGATCACGAGAGTGGTAACAAGTGCAGTTTTTGTGCACTACATTTCAAGTTTCCTGAAGCTGTTCCATAGTTTAATGTGAGGTACAGCTGAATATTTAAGTCATAAAATTCAAGTTCATGTAAACCTTTCTCTCCGCTGCGGCGGTCTGTCATCCTCCATTCAGCATTCAAACTGCATGTCACGTTCAGATACAACAGTCAATTTTTTGTCATAGATTATGATTATAAATTTTTTTATTTGCTATTTTTCATTAAAAAGTTGTCTATATGTAGTAGATTGTGTTCAACACACAGAGGAGTGATGATCAGAACAACACAGAAGTATAGAAATACTACATTGATAAAAAAAAAAAAAAACAACTACCGTATCGGATTGGTATCGGCTGATACTCAGAATGTTCGATATCGGATCGGTTCTGAAAAACAGTACTGTTTTAGAATATTTTTTTTGTTTGTTTTGTTTTGTTTTTTTCTTTAAAAGCACAGGCTCTGTTTTTTTGTTTGATATATTGACTGCTTACATATTTATATATAACAGAATATTCTGGGGGCCATGACAGTTTTGTGAATATGATCAAAAATGCTGGTATTGGCTAAAAACTTTTCATTGCATGAAAAAAATTGTTGCTCACCTCTGGCCAACCTAATGAACAATTATATTGAATTTCTAAGTACCTTTAAAAGAGACTTGCATCTGATTGATAAGTTATAAAAACTTCAATAAGTATAAAAGTCACTTCTATAAGTATACAAGAAGAAAACACTCACAGAGCTTTTCTGCAGTTGATCACAGCTGGTATCAGTCGTCTTCTCCCCTCATCTGATGTGTTGTATTTCATGGGGTCCAGCTCATCCAGCGGCTGCTCTGATATCTGAAGCATGTAGGCGATTGTTGAGCAGTGAGCAGGAGAGAGTTTCTTCTCTGAGTGTTTGTGTGATTTCACAAACTCCTGAATCTCTCTGGACAGAGTCTGATCTTTCACTTCCAGCAGACAGAGGTACAGATTGATGGATCTTTCAGTGGAGAGTCCATGTCCATCTTTAATCTTTTCTTTAATGTACTGTGTGGTTTCTCTGATGCTCTCTGAGCTGTTTTCTGTGTGTGTAAGTAGATCCTGTAAGAGTCTCTGATTGGACTCCAGTGAGACGCCCAGCAGGAACCGCAGGAACAGATCCAGCTCTCCATTTTTACTTTGTAGAGCTGCATCTATTGCTGCTTCAAACATATTATGCAGTGCAAAAAACTTTAGTGCTTCCATTGTAGTACAAAAATGGTAGTGAAAAGCATAGAAAGCAGCGAGAAACTCCTGAACGCTCAGATGAATGAAGCTGTAGACTTTCCTCTGATGAATCACAGATTCCTGCTTAAAGATCTCAGTGCAAATCCCAGAATACACTGAGGCGTCAGTGACATCTATGCCGCTCTCAATCAGGTCCTCCTCATAGAACATCACATTGCCCTTCATCAGCTGTTTGAAAGCCACTTCAGCAAGTTTCACAATCACTTCTCTGTTGGACTGCAGGAGTTTCTCTGGATCTCTCTCTTCATACTTCTGGTTCCTCATGTTGATCTGAATCAGCAGGAAGTGGATGTACATTTCAGTCAGAGTTTGAGGGATTTCTGCACTCAGATCTTCTTCCAGAAGCTTCTGAAGCACAGTGGATGAGATCCAGCAGAAGACGGGGATGTGGCACATGATGTGGAGGCTTCTTGCTCTTCTGATGTGTGAGATGATTCTGCTGGCTTGATGCTGGTCACTGATTCTCTTCCTGAAATATTCCTCCTTCTGAGGCTCAGTGAATCCCTGAATTTCTGTCAGACGGTTGATGTATTTGGAGGGGATCTGATTGGCTGCTGCTGGTCTGGAGGTGATCCAGATGAGAGCAGAGGGAAGCAGCTCTCCTTTCATGAGCTTTGACATCAACACACCCACTGATGAAGTCTCAGTTACATCACAAACTTTCTGATCATCTGAAAACATCAGTGTGATTCTGCTTTCATCCAGACCATCAAAGATGAACACAACTTTACATTCCTCATAAATCTGTGAGTCCAAATCTTGAAGTTCAGGATGAAAGTCCAGCAGAAGTCTGTGCAGACTGTACTGATGATCTCGTATCAAGTTCAGCTCTCGAAATTGAAGCACAAACATGAAATCTACATCCTGATTGGCTTTTCCCTCGGCCCAGTCCAGAATGAACTTCTGTACAGAGACGGTTTTTCCGATTCCAGCGATGCCTTTAGTAAGAACAGTCTTGATCTGGTCTTTCTCCTCAAGTGCTGGTTCAGCTGAGGCTTTAAAGATGTCATTGCAGTAGATTGGAGTGTCTTGTGAGTGTTGTGTTCTGGCTGTTTTCTCCATCTGTAAAACCTCATGTTCTTCATTCACTCTTTCACTCTCTCCCTCTATGATGTAGAGCTGTGTGTAGATGCTGTTCAGGAGGCTTTCATTCTCCTGGAGTTTCAGTCCCTCAAATAATCTCTCATACTTGTTCTTCATGCTGGTTTTGAGCTGGTCTTTGACTCTCTGTAGTTCATCATTCACTGGTTGATCATGTTTATTCAGAGACACTGTAACGCTCGTGTTGTTCAGACAGAAGACAGAGGAGGCTCCTTGAGAGATGCTTCGGTCTCGATCTGAAATCGGTGCTCTGCTGAAATATCAAAACAAGAACAGATCAAAAATATTTAAAAAAGAATGAATGCATTAATTAGAATCTAAATCGATAGAGATGTCAGTCTTGTATTTTCAGTATAATTTCAGTTTCAGTTGATCTGTTTAACACTTTTTGTAATGCACATTGTTCCATAGCAGAAAAACAGAAAAATGCAAATAAAAGGAAAAGCGTGTCTTACAATCCTCCAGTGAACAGCTAAAGGTGATGAGGAAAGGAACAAACTCACTATGAGCTTTAAGAAATAAGGAAGAAACCAAAAGCTCCTCCTCAAGCTGACAGCAGAGACTCTGATAGCCAGTAAGATGGAAGATCAAAGTAAATTTTCCATCACTGAACTTTTGTCCACAGATTGTTGTCCTCTGTCAGGACTCAGTAGTGCGAGTATTTTACTCACATCTGGAAACTAACAATAGATGTGTGTGAACAGTAAACTGTGTTTAGGAGTAGTGTTGTTTTTGGCGGCCTGTTTTAATTTTAGTTTTAGTCTAGTCTTTGTGTGAAGCTGTCATTTTAGTTTTTATTAGTTTTAGTCACGTTCATACTCTTTTTAGTCTAGTCAAGTTTCAGTCAACTAAAAGTCTGATCATTTTAGTCTTATTTTAGTCAGAATTATCCATGACTATTTTCGTCTTGTTTTAGTCGACGAAAACTGATGACATTTAGTCTAGTTTTAGTCAATTAAAATTGTATTTTAGTCTCTTTTTAGTAATGCAATTCTATTTAACCCAGTCAATATAGTATAAGTACCTAGTAGTATAGACGAAACCAAAATGTTCATTTAGCCAAACCCATTTCAAACAAGGTTATCTTATTATATTATTGTTACCTTATAGACTCAACAATACATCTATTCCAGACACAGAAGACGCTCTGATTTGAATTTACATTTATTTTACCAACCAAACATGTTAGAAGTACACACACATAAATTTAAATAAATAAAAACAATAAATAAAATAAAATAGCATCACATGACAATGCCAGAAAAAATTAATACATTCAAGTTTAACAAAGAGAAACAAGGTGCTTGAATGCTCGAGCTACAATAACATACTAAAAAGTGCAAATAAAATGTGTGTCTGTTACTTGTATTGCTTGTAAACTGAAGTCAGATGAAGCCGGCCATCGGTCTTTTTCTCTGTCAGACTTAACTTTGTTTGTTGTCATCTTCTAAATAATGCCGCGAGTGGGGCTTGAGGAAGTGACATCGCCTGCGTCTGCGCAGTGTTGCCAAGTCCGCGGTTTTCTCACGGAATTGGGCTAATATAACACTGTTGCGTGGGTTGTTTTTCATGTCCGCGGGTTGAAGCGACCCCAATAACGTGATATTTAGCCCCTGGAATGCGAACTTTACCGGGGAACCCCCTCGAAATGCGATTGGGCTAGTTTTGAGTAGCAATTGGGTGGGTTTTGTAGCGAAAGCCTGGCAACCCTGTCAGCCCCTGAAGTGAGACACAGGAAACAGAAATACTGCAAAATAATAATAATAACGTGACTAAACGAGACGAAATAACATTATAACATTTTGTTTCGTCTCGTTTTGGTCAACGAAAATGAAGAGACATAGTTTTTAATTTGTAAACCACATTTAGTCTCGTTTTTATTCGTCAACAATATTGCATTTTACATTTAATTATAGTCATCGTCACATGACCAGCATTTACGTTGCGTCTCATTTTCGTCACATGATAAAGGTTAGTTGACGACGATATTTAGTCATAATTTTGTTGACGAAAGCAACACTATTTAGTAGCACAAGTGTGAATAAAACAAGTTCTTGCAGGTCCTTTCAGAGTCTTCAACATCGTACACTGCAGAACAAACATCATAATTATTATTCTTTATTATTTTAAATTTGGAGACTGAAAAGTGGTAAACGTGAAATAGTTTAAAGTGATCAATAAACTTCAAAAGGCTGTTTTAATAATTGCACATTCAAATGTAACATCGCATTCAAAGTAAAAACATGGCACTGTTGCTTGCTCTACAGGCTTGTGTTTCATAGCAGTTCACAATCAGTGAAAAGAGCACATTTATGCCAGATGATTGCTTGTGATTAGTGATGCAATGATACCATTTTCATTAGCATCTGATCGGCCAATTCCGATCCTGTCACAGTTTTTTTTTTTTATCAATGTAGCATAAAGCGAATCAGACAATTTAAAGGGGTCATATTATGATTTTTCACTTTTTGAATTTTAGTCAGTGTGTAGTGTGTGTTTGGGCATAAAAAAAGATCTACAAAGTTATAAATCTCAAAGTCCACTCCAAAGGGAAATATTTCGTTATTTATAAATATTTCGTTATTCTCTTCAAGAACTACAGCGAATGGCTCATTTGGACTACAGCATTGTTTTCCGGGATTTGTGATGTCACAAAGTGGCCCATTAGAATATCATTACAATAAATCCCGCCTACGGAAATTTGAATGGTTGGGGGGGGGGATGGGCGAGGTCGTGGTTAAAACTCTTGGTTAAGTGCATCAGACAAGACGATGATGAAGAAAAAGTGCTGCTGTAGCATCAAGTTTTCGCCATGTTGAAGAAACGCTGTTTTTTTCATATTTATGTATGTAAATATTAGGGGTGGCACGGTACACAGATGTCACGGTTCGGTACGTACCTCGGTTCGGGGGTCACGGTTCGATACGATTTCGGTACAACAGAAAAAAAAAAATCTACTATGCTCGGTTTCTTTTCATTTATTTTTAACTGACAGTTGTACAAATTACTATTTTTTTCCACCTAGATGTGAAAATACTAAATATTATTACATTATGTAATATATATATCTAAAAAAAATATGCAGTACATTTATGTATATATATATATATATATATATTAGGGTTGGAACGGTTCAACTTTTTCACGGTTCGGTTTGTATCATGGTTTTAGAGTCACGGTTTCGGCACGATTCGGTATAGGGAAAAACTATACTGTCAAATAACAATAAAGAAAATAAGAATAATCTATCTAACTACAAGCAACAGCACAAAAAATACAATAGAGTAAAGATACAAAAAATAATCAGTGATTTTTTTTTTTGGCAGGTCTATAGCATTAGTTTTTAGGTACAGAAATTGAATAAAGTAATCAAGTGTAAAACAGCATTGCATATTTGACTGTATAAATTAAAGATTACTCTTTATTAAAGTTACAAAAGCGATTCAATCAAGAGCAGTGAGTGATTTCCTTGTTGTTGCTGTTTGACTAATATTAATAAAGTGCTGTCACATTAAGAGAATGCACTGATCCAGTGCACTGATACTGTACGTTCAGCCGGCTGTGTCTGCTAGGATACTTACCAAGATGGGCATTTTGGCATAATTTTTGTGTGAATTTGTCCATTCAAACAATACTTCAGAGAGAGCTTAATATTTGCGCGCGTTCTGAGGCGCGGGTTTGCGCGCTTCTGATGAGCGCGAGCACAAATCTTCTCACTGCGCGCGCGAGCTCCCGTCCTCTGGCTCTTAAATGTTTAAACTGGCAAAGTTTATATAAAACACAGATATCAACGTGTGCTGTTCAGGTCTCACCTGCGCGCGCGCGCTATCAGCACCCGGGTGATGACGGAATAAACGACAGCTCATAATCCAGCATACGGAACTCGCATTGAACAAAAGTGAATGGTTTGTCCACTTTTTTTTCATCGCTGTTATTGTAATGTACTGGGAAGCCAGAATGCGCATCCATTAACAGAAACATACATTAGCCGAACCCTGTTTGTTTTACGTGTTATTTATAACAAACCATATTACAGATGTGTTGTCAGATTTAAGTTGAACCGCGGTCCTAGTGCGTGCCGAACCGTGTGTGGTGAACCGTTCGGTTCGGTTTTTTTCCCGCGAACCGTGCCACCCCTAGTAAATATGTATGTTACAATTATGAAAAGTTTTTATAAATTGCTGACAGTACAATACTGGACAATGATGTAATTGCAGAATTTACACTTCAATTATGAGACTATGGTATAAATAAATTCAACTGTATAACAGTTTCACTGCAATTCATGTTATAATGTTAGAATTATAAAACAAACATAATAATACATCTTACCGTTGCACTTATCTGTACATAGTAAATGCAGTTGTTTTTAAGCAGTTGTTGACATCGTATCTAAAATGTGATTTAGCCAAAAAACAACAACAATAATGTTACCACTCTAATATGTCTTGCAATATCAGTGCATGTAAAGGTTCTGCATGATCCTCTTGCTCAATATTCTCGAGGTCTAAATCCGTCTCAAATTGATATGGCAATATTGACGTCATCCTTAACTATACTGGAGCAGATGGAACTTGCTGCTTTGGCAAGGGGCGGGACAGTACTGAAACACCGTCTAAGTTGTTCACCAATCACAAGGCACTGGGACAGCTAACCAATAGAGAAGGGTCTGGCTGCAGACATACAATTGCATTTTCAGACTTGCACTCTCAGTACTTGCACTCTCAGACACCTGCACTTCCACAAGTGACGTCACTTGCAGTCTTTTTTGTTTTTTATTTTAATTTATTCATTAAGTATTTTTTTTATTGAATATCTCAACATTTTACACAAGTAGCCAAGTGGTGAAGACAAGATGACTTGCAGGACCCTGTGTGTTATGATATTAAATTAGTTTTAATTGTTTAACCACCACAGCGTCTTGTCCCCATTGGCAACACTCACTATTTATGTGGATTGCAAGTGACGTCGCAGGCAGCGAAGAGTGCAAGTAGCGATTGCAAGCGACTTCGTAATTTAGTTTATTTTTTCTTGTCCTTACCACCTGGCTACTTGTGTAAAATGTTGAGAGATTCAATTTAAAAAATACTTAATAAATAAAATAAATAAAAAAACAAAAAAGACTACAAGTGACGTCACTTGTGGAAGTGTAGGTGTCTGAGAGTGCAAGTCTGAAAATGCAAGTGCAAGTCTGCAGCCAGACCCTATTGAACCAATCACAACACATTTCATTTTTCGGAAGACGGGCCTTCATCAAACCCCAAACTAATAGAGCTTTTTGTGCCAGGCTGGGGAGAAAGGTATTATAATAATGTAAATTATGTGAAAAATAATGCATTTTTTGAACCACCAAGCATGAGAGCATGTTCTAGTATACCCCTAAAACAAAATTAAGACTTGTAAAAGAGTATAATAGGACCCCTTTACGATTCGATCAGAACATTGTTGAAACATGAGGAGTCGAATTACAAAGGAATGATCGTAAATCAGATCCTAGCCAGCCAGCCTGAAGCAAGGCTAACCAACCAACTCTCTCACAGCTTTGAACAGCTTGCAGCATTAACTCAAAAGAACACTTATTAATCATCCCAAATCAGCAACCCAAGATTAATGATCGAAGAGACAACATCATGACAATCACGAGTAAAACAATGAAGAAAATCATTGGTTGAGAATTCCTTGGGTTTTCCCCCACTCAGTACGAAGACCAGGCTCCTTCTAGAGCTTTTGACCTTTCGTTCCTCACAGAATACATCCTCAGATTCACTGAATGACAGAGACTGACTTTTACATATGTAAATGCACCAAAATGATCTCAAACTTGTAAACGAATATATACAGGTGCATCTCAATAAATTAGAATGTCGTGGAAAAGTTCATTTATTTCAGTAATTCAACTCAAATTGTGAAACTCGTGTATTAAATAAATTCAATGCACACAGACTGAAGTAGTTTAAGTCTTTGGTTCTTTTAATTGTCATGATTTAGGCTCACATTGAACAAAACCCCACCAATTCACTATCTCAAACAATTAGAATATGGTGACATGCCAATCAGCTAATCAACTCAAAACACCTGCAAAGGTTTCCCGAGCCTTCAAAATGGTCTAACAGTTTGGTTCACTAGGCTACACAATCATGGGGAAGACTGCTGATCTGACAGTTGTCCAGAAGACAATCATTGACACCCTTCACAAGGAGGGTAAGCCACAAACATTCATTGCCAAAGAAGCTGGCTGTTCACAGAGTGCTGTATCCAAGCATGTTAACAGAAAGTTGAGTGGAAGGAAAAAGTGTGGAAGAAAAAGATGCACAACCAACCGAGAGAACCGCAGCCTTATGAGGATTGTCAAGCAAAATCGATTCAAGAATTTGGGTGAACTTCACAAGGAATGGGCAAGTTTTGTATTTCATTTGGAAACCAAGGTCCTAGTGTCTGGAGAAAGGGTGGAGAAGCTCATAGCCCAAGTTGCATGAAGTCCAGTGTTAAGTTTCCACAGTCTGTGATGATTTGGGGTGCAATGTCATCTGCTGGTATTGGTCCATTGTGTTTTTTAAAAACCAACGTCACTGCACCCGTTTACCAAGAAATTTTGGTGCACTTCATGCTTCCTTCTGCTGACCAGCTTTTTAAAGATGCTGATTTCATTTTCCAGCAGGACTTGGCACCTGCCCACACTGCCAAAAGCACCAAAAGTTGGTTAAATGACCATGGTGTTACTGTGCTTGATTGGCCAGCAAACTCGCCTGACCTGAACCCCATAGAGAATCTATAGGGTATTGTCAAGAGGAAGATGAGAGACACCAGACCCAACAATGCAGAGGGCCACTGTCAAAGAAACCTGGGCTTCCATACCACCTCAGCAGTGCCACAAACTGATCACACCTTTTTGTTAAATGTGAGCCTAAATCATCACAATTAAAAGAACCAAAGACTTAAACTACTTCAGTCTGTGTGCATTGCATTTATTTAATACACAAGTTTCACAATTTGAGTTGAATTACTGAAATAAATGAACTTTTCCACGACATTCTAATTTATTGAGATGCACCTGTATCACGTTCTAATCACTGAATAGTGAACCCATAACTACTGAATAGCTTATGAGTTTATATTTCTGTTTGTATGCATGAGTTTGAAAATACTCTCTTAAAATGTTTCTATCAATCAATTAATGTTTCATATTCTTGTATTAGAAACCATTGTCCAAATTATACTCTGCAAGAGCAGGAAAATTCAGATCATGTGACTAATAAGAAAACGCATTGTATTGGAAGGAGAAACATGGCAACACCCCAAGCTAAGACAATGTCTAATTTGACAAGACACCATTTAGGATGTGTCCAACAGCCGAGTTTAAAAAACTCAGGACACCTACAAATTTTGCTTTTTGTACCTTTTTGCCTTCAAGTTCTTTGAGCGCTCTTCCAGCGTGCTCTGGCTTGCATGCCAGCTGCTCCTCTAAAAACCATTAGGAGAAACGCCATCTAGTCTTGTCAAACTTTACTTCTTTTCTTTCTTTTACTTTAGTTTCTTTCCTTTGCCATTGAGAGTTTCATGTTTTAAGTTAAGTTTTTCCACAAAGCCGTGTCTTAAGACGTCTGTGCCCACCTCGAATCTTCAACCAGCTTACACGACTCCGCACCATCCTTCAGCCAATGCCCAAGACATCACTTCGAACGACTACTGAAATTCCAGCCAATCAGGAACCTTGGGAAACCCCTTGTTTTCAATACAGAGCAGCACAAACGGAGTCACAACGCTCCGGATAGAAGAGTTCAAAGCACAAAGGAAAGAGATATTGATGCTTAGTGTATTAAATCTGTGCAATGGTTTATTGAGCCTTTTCTTTCAATAGTTTTAAATTTCAGCAACTGTGTGCTTTTGGAGAGAGTTTCATCATCTTGACTGTCATAACCAAACGCGACACGTAGTTTAAACACTGAACGGATGACGACAGACAGTCGCTGCGGAGAGAAGAGTTTACGTGAACTTGACTTAAATATTCATCTCTACCTCACATTAAACTATGGAACAGCTTCAGAACACTTGAAATGTAGTGCACAAAAACTTTATAGTACTTTATAATGTTTTTGTGCCTTTTGTGGGGCTGAACAATAAAACAGAATAATATACGCACAATATTGGATTTGGATCAGTCTCGTCTGACCGATACCCGATCCGGAAGAAAATGCCAGAATCGGAGCCAATACTGAGTATCAGATCGATCAATCCCTACTTCTGATTGACTGCTGATTAATTATGACAGTCTTTACTCTATGGTGTGGATATTGTAACAAGTTGGATGAATATTTTATCTCCTTCATCTTTTTAAATGAGCAGCCAGCAATAGAAAAGCAGGCATTTCAAAATACATGTCCACTGTATTTCGGGTTTGTTTATAATTAAAAGTCTTAAAGAAAAACACATTATTAGATATTTTAATGACATTTCATATATATTTATAATTTTTTTTGAGTTTGAGTAGAAAAAATACCAGTTAATTACATTATTTTATAAACTTTTTATTTGCTAATAATAATAATAATAATAATAATAATAATATTTACATTTACATTTATGCATTTAGCAGACGCTTTTATCCAAAGCGACTTACATTGCATTCAAGTTACAGTTTTTTACATTTTTATCAGCTCTTGTACAGCGTTTTCTTTACAAAGAAAAAAAAAAAAAAAACTAAACTTGATATGTCGCATTTTATTATTAATGTACATTCAGAAATAATGTAGGCTAAAATACTGGTAAATAAAGCAAAATGTTTACAAACATTATAAACACACTTAGGCTATTTTGGTTCCCTTCTCTCCACAACATATCCTCTAAAGTTAACAGTATATAAACGTCAAGCTAAAAAATAATTAATTTAAAAGCGAAACTGAAGCCTATACCTCTCTCATTCTGCATGAATCCGAATGTTTCCATATTTGCAAACTATCTGGATGCTAAAACATTATTATGTAAACTAGGCTTTGTATTTCACTCGCAGTCACAGCTATAACAGAACAGTGAGGGTGCTGGTCACGCTGAACGGCACAGATTGTACAGACTATTTAAATTGAGTAGTAACTTTTTATGTTTCTTTAACTGTATTTTATTTTGACAATGAACAGTCTGCGATGTCATATTAGCAAAATATGTTGTGTGGGCGCTTGAGGCGCTGACGCAATCACTACATTGTTTTCCCAACTGTTACTCCGTAATGTTATACCAATGCTGGTTGGTCATACAGAGAGAAGCAAGACATCATTCAAAACCTTAAAGCTTTTGCAAAATAAAGAAAACAGCTTTCTACTGTCTTGATTTCCTTTCCATGAACTTTGGAGAACGTGAAGCATCACAATGAACCGAAAGCAAAACATTTTTCTTTGGTTTTGTTAATCTGTTAATGATTTAAGTGAAATATATTTAGTTTATAGGCCTTTTCCTTTTTATGTACACACAGTAGTCAACATTTGAATTGGATCAAAACCTTTCATCAAAGGTTGATGAAACTAAAAACAAAAAACAATACCTGTTCTTGTCTTAGGACAACTTTGATTCACTTTTTTGATCCACTTCAAATGTTGACTACTATAGATTTATTCTGTTTTCTCCGTTCACAGACACGCTGCAGGTGCGTGATGTGACCATGTTGAATCCGTGTTCAACACTATCCTGCAATTTCTACTGGTTTCAAAACACACAATAAGCTGCATATTACCTACAATTCACTTTTAATTAGGCTAAATGTAGGCCTAATGCTTAGCGGTTCGTGAATATCCTTTTATAAACTAACGCATTGCCTAATCGCATTGCCATTGCGACTTACCTATGATGAATTTACAGCTGAGCGTGGGCATTTCACTCGTTGATGTGTATTAAATGGCACGATAAAATAACGTTATTAACCGGTTAATGACCATTTGATTTCATTTACATTTCTGGTTATGTTCCTGTCAAAACTTTGTTCGTTTCCGTTCGTTTTTGTTTTTGTTCCTTGAACCGGTTCAAAGCCCTGAGTAGGAGCACATGTGCTCATTGTGTCAAGTCCTGTCTGTGTGCATTGAGTGTGTTTTTGACTCCCATAAAGCAGTTCATCACTACACGTTTATCCTCACCTGGGGTCAGAGGTCACTGGATCATCACTGAATTTAGGAGGATCACGCATGGATCTGTCACTCTTCAGAGACACACAGCTGTGATCAGGAGATGAAGATATCTGTCTCCAGATACTGAGAAAACAGAAATAACTCTTTCTTTAGTTCTATCTGCTGTTTCATTTATTACAAGTCAGTCTGTTGTGTCTAATTCTGGATTATATCTCACCTGGGGTCAGAGGTCACTGGATCATCACTGAATACAGGAGGATCACGCATGGATCTGTCACTCTTCAGAGACACACAGCTGTGATCAGGAGATGAAGATATCTTCCTATTCCTCCTCCTGGAGATCCTGATCAAAACACAGAAATCATTCTTTCTTTAGTTCTGTCTGATGTTCAGTACTTTTTTATAAGTACAGACATCAATGAATGAGCACGGGGCACAAATTCATGTCAAACACGCAACGCACAGCAGAATAGCAGCATAATAATTCTGACTAATTCTTCTAATAATTTCTATTTGAGCAGTAACAGTAGGCAAACTGTTGGAGCAGCAGAATATAATTTCTATTTTGAAAAGAGTGAATGTGTGCGTTCCTCAAATCTTGTACATGTTAACATTTTGTGATTTTGTTCATTACCATATTTAATATAGTCATTTATCTTCTGCTTTAAAATGATAAGCAATCAGTTTGTCTTTTTCTTTTCTTTAGAATGTATTGGTTATATTTTAACCTTTTTGACACAATGAATAGCACATCCTACATAAATACTAGGGCTGACACTAAAGATTTTTTTTTTTGGTAATTGAGTAATTGGTTTATTATTGTGATGGTTGATCTACTAATCGGATATTTTTTTGTGGTAATAAAAATAGACCTAAGCAAAAGCCTAAGCCTTTAAAATGACTTAAAATACACATATAATAACAATGAGGCAATAATACTTGGTTTAACACTTTCACTTTACAGCAGATCCACCCCAAATTACATTTAATTCAAGTGTTTACTTAATCTTTAATATTTGGCCACTTGTTTATGATTTCTAGAACAAGAACATGTGGACATCAGAACATGCAAACAAACATGCAAACTTGAGCTTTTATTTTGAAATCCCGATGAACAGTTTGGATATTTAGAAACATACTGATTTTTTCTCTTGGGTTTATAATTGATTTTCCACACAAATCTGTCATAGTGCTGAATGGTCTGTTTAACAACTGAACAGCATGCAAAGGCAACTTGCATACATAATATTTAAACAAATAAATAGAAAAGGTGTGCAACCCACAGAGTGCCCAATAAAGCTTTTCCAATTCACATATTTTCTGTTGTCATACATTAAACAAGCATGAATAGTGACTAAACATGACCCATTAATACATGTTAACCAGGAGTCACTCTCACTTTACTCCTTAAATCCTGATTTATAATCACGACTTTGTCTGATAAAATCAACATACCTCCACACTAAAGACATTAAATGTGCGATGGCTTTGGCTATATTATTTTTTTTGTCTCATTCAGCGCACTGCCTGCGTCTGAGTAACAAACTAAGTGCATATTAACTGACAAACTGTGCTTAAATTTATAATTCCAAACAGTCAGTAAGTGACAGGTGCTTGGAAACGCTGTTTTGTACTCATTTACTGACAAGTCTGCTGCGGTACGGCCAGCTGAAAGCGATATTCCTCTGCCGCTCACTGCACAGAATAGACACAGAGAGAGGCGACACTGCGCCGGGAGAGTCAGACCTCGTGCTCACGGGACAGTACTGGAGACATCTTCCAACTGAACAATAGCTAAAGTTTATCCAAAAAGTCACTAGGTTCAAGGTTCTTTATTATTTGTCACATACACAATCATACAGGGTATAATCAGTAGTGAAATGTAGGTCAGGACAGGTCCGCTCAATGGACAGTGCAAAAAAAATAAAATAAAAGATGAAACATAACACAGGAGAGTATATATAAATATAGGTAAGAATAAGATAAAAAAGTAAAAAATAAAATAAGGAGTAAAATGTGCAATGAAATAAAATGTGCAATACAGTCTACTGTGGATTTAATAAATATTAATATAAACAGGGATGTGCAAGATGAATGTGCAAACAGGTTGTACCGGGTATGTACACATAGCAGCAATGCGGATGATGGAGAACGATGGGTGTTTTTTACAGTTTATTAAATTGAGTCCTGTAGATGTTATGAGACTGAGGGTGAATCCCATTTCTCTGTCTTACCCCTTCCCCTTCCCCTACCCCTTCGTCTTACCCCTAGCCCTTGTCCCTCGAAACCGAGTGGTAAGCGCTAGGGGTGAAAACATACCCCTATGAAATGAGACACCACTTGGTTACGGTTACGTCATCGTACATCGTCTCTAGCTGGCTGCTTCGTCACCAGAGGCGACAAGTGTTGATCACAAACTTCCAAGATGCCGTCTGCAAGTGTGTGTATGTCGATTGTGTGGGTTTTATTAGTGATGTTTTGTGCAAATCAGCGATGTAACGTTAGCGTAGCAAACCAGCGATTTTTTAAAACGTTTCAATTAAGAACATGGTTGCAAATATATATGTACAGGACTGTGTAGAGCACAAAACAAGACTGTCGTAATTTTTAAATCAATTATTTAAGCCGAAAATGGGACTCTCTGGATGATCTTGTTGCCGGTTGCGCGGTGTGTTCTGGGTACCCCTTGGTTTCAAGTAAGCTCGCGAAAATGCTTGGTTTTAAGTGGTATCTACCACTTCATCTTAGCCCTACCCCTCGATCAAAACCAGAATTGGGACAGCCCTTACTCTCACGTGAATGCGCAAAACTAAAGGGAAGGGGTAAGGGGAAGGGGTAAGACAGAGAAATGGGATTCACCCTAAGTCTGTCCCAATTCTCGTTTTGATCGAGGGGTAGGGCTAAGGGCAAGGGGTAGATACCCCTTAAAACCAAGCATTTTCGCGAGCTTACTTGAAACCAAGGAGTACCCAGAACACACTGCGCAACCGGCAACAATGTCGGCCAGATCATCCAGAGAGTCCCATTTTCGGCTTAAATAATTGATTTAAAAATTACGACAGTCTTGTTTTGTGCTCTACACAGTCCTGTACATATATATTTGCAACCATGTTCTTAATTGCAACATTTTTTAAAAATCGCTGGTTTGCTACGCTTTACATTGCTGATTTGCACAACAATCGCAAAAACATCACTAATAAAACCCACGCGATCAACATACACACACTTGCAGACAGCATCTTGGAAGTTTGTGATCAACACTTGTCGCCTCTGGTGACGTAGCAGCCAGCTAGAGACGATGTACGATGACGTAACCGTAACCAAGTGGTGTCTCATTTCATAGGGGTATGTTTTCACCCCTAGTGCTTACCACTCGGTTTCGAGGGACAAGGGCTAGGGGTAAGACGAAGGGGTAGGGGAAGGGGTAAGACAGAGAAATGGGATTCACCCTGAGTTTAGGAGCCTGATGGCCTGTGGATAGAAGCTCCTCCTCAGTCTCTCAGTTTTTGCCATCATGCTCCTGAAGCGCTTGCCAGATGGCAGCAGAGTGAAAAGACGGTTACCGGGGTGATTTGAGTCCTTGATTATTTTTGCAGCTCTGCTTTTGCAGCGTTTGAGGTAGATGTCCTGCAGAGAGGGGAGGGCAGACCCAGAGATGCACTCAGCTAGGCGCACGACTCTCTGCAGAGCTTTGCAGTCCTGATTTGTGGCATTACTGTACCACACTGAGATGTCAGTATGTACATGTTATGGAAAAAAGACACTAAGGGTCTGAAAGTTGCTAAATCTAGTGCTGAAGTCGCGCTCGTGTGTGTGGCAGGGGGCGATGGATATTTGTGGCGGTCAGTGTGGATATTGTGGATAAGTTCTTCTGTGTCATCACGTTCTACTAGTCAGGTTAAGTCAAGTCAAGTCACCATTATTTATATAGAGCTTTTTACAATGAAAATTGTGTCAAAGCAGCTTTACAGTATTAAAGGGGGAAATAGTGTGTCGAAATAGTGTGTCTTTTTCCTCTGGCCAGACGAAACCAGCAGTTTAAATCTAGGCTGCAGCAGAGTCAGATTGTGCAGAGGACTCATCTAGTTCTACTTCTACAGATTCAGTTTCAGTACTTTCAATGTCTATCCTATCCATCCTCACCATCACGCTGTAACACATACAGCTGTGGCCTCACCACTGTGCAACAGTGAAAAGAGACCCTTCTCAAACAGTGTCGCGTTCCGAACGTTGTTTAAACGACATACACCGGTATATTAAAAATTCATATCATAACAAAAATAAACACTGGTATTCTGTATGAACCGGTATACCACCCAGCACTAGCTGGGCATGTATGTTTATAGGTGCAGTGTGAATTGACATGAATACTGGATTATACCTCACCTGGGGTCAGAGGTCCCTGGATCATTACTGAGTTTAGGAGGAAGAGGCAAAGATTCATCCCTCTTCAGAGACACACAGTTGTGATCAGGAGATGAAGATCTCTTTCTGCTCTCTCTGTTCTCCATAATGACAAACTGACTTCACACCTGCATACGGAGACATAAGAGAACAAATTAGGGCTGTGACGGTGGCAGATTTTTACCACCGCGGTGATAATGGACCAACTACCGCCGGTGGCACGGTGTTGTGTAGGCTATATTTATATATATAATTCTGAAATGCAAAAATAAATAAATGAGGCTCAATCATCTATTAACAAACGTGCGTGTTTATTTTAGCACTTCCGTCAGTGAACACACTGCCTGCAAAACACTCAAATAAATATTAAAGAAATAATAATTAAATAGGAAAGTAGCCTTAAATAACGCGAGCGGCGCGGCGAGAACTCATTATATTCAGTGATGCTGTCTACAGATGCAGCGAGATAAGACACGACAAATCCCTCACAGTAAACTGCCTCGTCCTATTTTTTTTTGTTATCAACAATTTTTTATTTTCATTTTTTTCACAAACAACACAACATAATATCCAAAATAAAACAAAACAAAACAGCAGACACATACTCAACATCTCAAGGTTCAATCAAAATGGAGGGAGAGAGGGAAGGACAACAAGAACACAAAAGTTACTCCTTTAAATAATCACGTATATTCAGTAAAAAACACTGCCAAGCATCAATGGTTGAAGGCCTGGCCCCACCGACTCGCGCCGTTGTACATTCACATGAGACAATTTGCATGAGGCTACGGATCCAATATGCCTCTCTACACATGTGTGGTGTAAACCAGTTCTGGATTATTGTCTTCTTCACAGCTGTAAAACCAGCAAACAACATTCTCTTTTGCATTGAACTAATACAGAGACCAGAATCATCATTAAGAAGACACAAACTTGGGTTAACAGACCAATCAATTCTCAGTAATGATGACAAAACCAGGTTTACATGTGTCCATAGACTGATGACGACAGGACATTCCCAAAACATATGCAGAAAAGTGCCCGATGATGTAGTGTTACATATATGGCAGTTCAAATTTGACTGCAGTTTCATTTTAAAAACTGCCT
>CM041797.1:50164790-50167290 GCA_023376895.1 Aspiorhynchus laticeps | reverse complement strand
GACACCCAGCAGAAACACACAGTCTCATCACAGAGAACGACCCCCGCTGGCTGCACAATACGGGGGACCCCCACACCATGCTAAACCCCCCATCAGAACACCCCATGCACCAACGCTACACCACCACAGACCTACAACAGTCCATCAGCAGAACCCCCAGTCTGCACCAGATGATCATCCAAGGCACCCCCGACCACAAAAACATCACTCCAGGCAGAAGAGCGACACTAGGATGGGCCCATCACCAGCAGCACCCAGCCCCCCACCCGCTCATGCACCCTCAGCTGATAACACACTGATCTCAGCACCACTCCCACACTCCAGGAGCTACGCTCAGGCCCTGAAAGGACCAGCAAAAACACTGGAGATGAGCGAGATCAGACAGCTGCTGAACTACATCAGTGCCCAGCTGACAGCATGAGGGTCCACACAGCATACAAACATCTGCCTAACAATGAGAAGAAAAAATATATATTTTTATTTTTCTTCAATATATTATACTACATTAGAAAAGGATTACCTCTATTTTTGAAAACAAGAACTCTATACCTTGAACTCTTGAAATGACTCTCTCAATATCAATGTGGAATATTCAAGGCTTGAACTCAACAGCATTTGGGCTAAAGAGTTTAAACACAGAATTCCAGAAGAGCATCAAGGAGATGGACATTATAATTCTACAGGAGACATGGAGCAGGGCAGACGCAATCACCCACTGCCCACCCAACTACAGAGAAATCATTCTACCATCACAAAAACTCAACACAGTCCGACAGGGAAGAGACTCAGGAGGAGTAATAATCTGGTACAAATCAAAATTCCACAACCACATCAACACAGTAAAGCAAGGCAAATACTACACCTGGCTTAAAATCCACAAGGAACTGCTCTCATCCAGAAAAGATACATTCCTGTGTGCTATATACATCCCGCCATCAGAGTCCCCCTACTACAGCGAAGACACGTTCTCCACATTAGAGGAAGAGACGAGCCACTTCCAGGCCCAGGGAAACGTGCTCATCTGCGGGGACCTGAACGCAAGAACAGGACTACAGCCGGACTTCACCGACACACAAGGGAGCAAATACATCAACAACAAACTGACTGTTATTAATAACACATTCTCCCATATCCACAGAAATAACCATGATCATACAGTAAACAAGAATGGGAAAGACCTCCTGCAGCTCTGTCGAAGCCTGGGTCTGTATATCATCAACGGTAGGTTACGAGGGGACACTTTAGGGAGATTCACATTTTGCTCACCTCTTGGGAATAGCACTGTTGATTATATGATAACAGACATAGATCCTTCATCTCT
The DNA here is from genome assembly GCA_023376895.1 of Aspiorhynchus laticeps. Taxonomy (NCBI): domain Eukaryota; kingdom Metazoa; phylum Chordata; class Actinopteri; order Cypriniformes; family Cyprinidae; genus Aspiorhynchus; species Aspiorhynchus laticeps. Next base: position 50,165,969 of record CM041797.1, on the reverse strand, counting down.
CAGATCATTCACTGTTAGAGAACTGACCCCTCTGTCTGATCACAGTCAAATCACTGCGTATCTCAAAAAGACTGAGAATAACATTAACACAAAGCCCAGTAAGCTGTACAACATCAGAAACCCATACAGATGGGCTGAAAACAGTGCTGAAGAATATCAGAAAGCACTTAGCAGCCAAAAAATACAAGCGCTGATAGATAACTTCCTAAATAACGCCTATGCTCACACTAATGAAGGGGTCAATCTGGCTGTCAAAGATATAAATTACATATTTGAAAAATCAGCAAAGCAATCCAAATTGAAAACAAAAAATGGAAAAAATCAAATACTCAAAAATGACAAAAATTGGTTTGATCAGAACTGTCAAACTATTCGCAAAAAGCTGAGAACATTGTCAAATCAGAAACATAACGATCCAAATAATGCAGAGATCCGTCTTCTTTACTGCGAAACACTAAAACAATACAAACACACACTCAGAACCAAAAAAGCACAATACACCCAAAAACAACTGACAATAATCGAGAAGTCCGTGAACACAAACCAATTTTGGGATAATTGGAACAATCTGAAAAAAACTGATCATGAAGAATTGCCAATACAAAATGGAGAAATATGGGAAAGTCATTTCCAAACATTGTTTAATAAAGTACAAACAGACACAAACTGTAAGCAAAACCAAACAATCAACCAATTAGAAAAACTAGAATTAACAATCAAAGACAACCAAAACCCATTAGATTTCCCAATAACTGATAAAGAACTTACAGAAAAAATCAAAAACCTCCAACTCAAAAAAGCATCAGGACCTGATGGGATATTAAATGAAATGATAAAACACACAAGCAGCAAGCTCCAATTAGCCGTTCTAAAACTATTCAATGTGATCCTGAGTGTAGGGTACTTCCCCGACATCTGGAATCAAGGCTTGATAACACCAATCTTTAAAAACGGAGATAAATTTGATCCTAACAACTACAGAGGAATCTGTGTGAGCAGCAACCTGGGAAAGTTATTCTGTAGCATAATAAACGCTCGACTATTAGACTTCATCACCACACACAATGTACTGAGCAGAAGTCAAATCGGATTCTTACCAAATTACCGTACATCTGATCACATCTATACACTACATACTCTAATTGAAAAACACGTTAACCAAGATAAAGGTAAAATATA
>CM041797.1:50152290-50159790 GCA_023376895.1 Aspiorhynchus laticeps | reverse complement strand
CGCTGTTCTTGTGCTTCTAGATCTTACTGCCGCATTTGATACTGTTGATCATGCTGTCCTTATTAATCGATTGGAACGTTGTGCAGGTATTGCAGGTAGTGCATTGGAGTGGTTTAAATCTTATCTTACCAATAGAACTTTTTCGGTTAAGATGGGAGATCTTACTTCTAGTAATACTGTATTAACCTGTGGGGTTCCCCAAGGATCCATTTTGGCTCCCATCCTTTTTTCTTTATATATGCTTCCACTTGGCTCCATTTTTAGAAAGTATGGGCTGTCGTTCCACTGTTATGCCGACGATACTCAAGTTTATCTGCCTATAAAACGAAACTCGGATGGATTAGATGCTCTCTGGGCATGTTTGGCAGATGTAAAGGCATGGTTGTCGCTAAACTTTCTGAATTTTAATGAGGAAAAAACAGAAATTATTGTTTTTAAACCCTCAGATTCCATGACTGCTTCCGAACCAAATCTTGGTGGGTTATCCTCATGTGTTAAGCATTATGTGAAAAATTTGGGTGTGATATTTGACGAACATTTGAAGTTTGATAGGCAGATAAATTCTGTGATCAAATCATCTTTTTTTCAGTTGCGGCTCCTGTCTAAAGCTAAGTCTTTTCTTTCTTTTAAAAATCTTGAGAAAGTGATTCATGCTTTTATTACTTCTAAATTAGATTACTGTAACTCACTCTATGCTGGGATTAGTCAAACAGCTCTATCCCGATTACAACTGGTTCAAAATGCGGCAGCTAGACTTTTGACTGGGAGTCATAAACGGGATCATATTACTCCGGTTTTACAGTCTTTACATTGGCTGCCTGTGCGTTACAGAGTAGATTTTAAAATTTTACTTATTGTCTATAAGTCCCTAAATGGTATGGCTCCTTCATATATCTCTGACTTATTAATTGAGCACAATGTAACCAGATCCCTTCGGTCCTCTAACCAGAGACTCTTGTTTATTCCCAAGACGAGGCGGAAGTGCAGGGGTGATCGCGCTTTTGCTACAACTGCGCCAAGACTCTGGAATGATTTGCCCATGTTTGTTAGAATGGCTTCATCTGTGGCTATTTTTAAGTCTAAACTAAAAACCTATCTGTTCGATAAGGCTTTTAATTCTGATTGAAGCACTATGTTTCTATATTTTTTGTTGCATGTTATGATGTTTTTGTTGCATGTTAAAATGTATTACTGTTTTATTTATTTTTTGTGTTATTGCTGTTTTTAGTTATTTTATTGTAAAGCACATTGGTCAACTCTGGTTGTAGTGAATAGTGCTATATAAATAAAATTGCCATTGCCATTGCCATTGCCATCGTGATCGCTCTTAATAACTCTTAACATCAATCAAGTCCCGTACTTTATATTATCATTCCTGCATGTTCCTTTCAAACCCGAAACCAAAACGTGAGGCTCAAGAGCTTTCTCCTGCTGAGAGTTTATTTAATCCTTTACTTTACTTTGTTTATTTACTCCTTTGGTAGCCTGTATTTCCGATTGTAAATTAATCTCAACTAAAAGCAGATTCTAGAGCTCGATATCATTATAAACTTGAAGATGAACTTGCCCAGTTTTAGCGTCACAACTCAAATGGTGTTAATGTTTAAAGTTTGGATATAACACGACAAAGACGCGAAACAAATCTACAATAATATGAAATAATACCAGAAGCCGATCAATAAACTTACCTTAATGTGATGTTTATGATCGTTTATAAGTCTTCAAAACTTCCGCATTTCCCTGCCGAGTTTACTTTCGTTTTCGACTCGCAGTTGCTCCAGAGTGAAACACGCATGCGCAGAAATCCTCCTCCTCTTCTCGGGTTTATTGGCGGTTGGCAAACAACGGAATGCTGCTTTACCGCCACCAACTGGTACTAGTGTGGAATATGGACCAGAATGTTTACTACACATATTGTTAAAAAGTTATTTTTAATTTTAGGTATTTTTTTATTTTATTTTATATGTTTGTATTCTTTTCTTTTTTTTCTCTTCTGTTATTGTTCTGTTTTGCATGCTTTGAGATATGCAACATTGCCCTTCGTTTGCCTTGTGCTTTTGTGTAATGGAACTGAATAAAGTATAATTGTTTTATGGTGCTAAATTTCCTACACCTTCTACCTTATTTATTTATTCTCCGGTTAGGTAAAGTAAGTCAAATCTGTCCTATCTCATAAGCATCTGAGTTCTCACAAAACAGATCACCGAAGACTTCTACGTGGTCTGTTCTTAGCTATAACTCAATGCCGAGGCAGACTTGTGTTATATAAATACAAGTGAGTTTATTATTACAATTAGCAAGTAAGCAGTACAAATATTCTACAACTACTGTATATAAGTATAAATATGAAAAAGTTGTTTGCTCAAGGCAATATCAGCGATGGTTCTGGTGCCGGAGAGCTCTTCAGGTGGTCATTTATCATTTCATCATCACACTTCAGTCTCTTATAGACAGCAGGTGGATCCCAATGTCTTGTGATGTCATACTGGAAATCCCCTCAGAAGTTGTTTATAAAAGCCTTGCATCTCCTCATTTTTCTTCTTCGGGATTCTCTGCTGCGCTGTCTTCTACTCTTCATCTGAAACACACCAGCTGAGGTACTGCCCACCTTCTTTCCTTAACACTCTTGCTAATACATGCTTCATCTCTAGCTATACTCTTATGTCATAAACATTTTCTGAATAAAGGCTTAAAACAATAACATGTGTGGTGTCTTTCTTAATAAACCATTTCCTCAATAAAACAAATACAATAACATGTAGCAGTTACATAATTGCCCATATGAGACTTTCCCAGGAAATAAACAAAATAATACAGCATTAGACATATGATATTAACTAAATACATCAAACAGTGAGGCAGGGTAATTGTGTTCTTATGCATATTACACAACAGCATGTGATCATCAGAAAGAGGATTTACAGAGAGTCTCTCTATCATTTAATATCACACAGAGACACTGAGGAACCAGGATAATCAACCCTAAATCCAGCGTAGAGGGGTTCAGTGAATGTGGTGTTGAATGTGTGTAAGTGTGTGAGTGTGTGTGTGTCAGAGACGCTGTAGAAGGACAGAGAGCCGGTCGACACGTCTACATACACTCCTACTCTCTTAGAGGATGACCGGTCAGCAGGTATAACAGTGCTGTTATTATTGTGACGGACAGTGAATCTGTTATCAGAGCAGAACAGACTCCAGGATTTGTCATTGTCTCCAAACACACAGTCATCTCTCGCTCCTTTCCTGCTGATTCCTTTATATGACACTGATATTTCAGCATAATTTCCCCTCCATTCAGTCTCCCAGTAACAGCGTCCAGTCAGACTCTCAACACACAGAACCTGATGAGCATCATCAAATCTCTCTGGATGATCAGGATACGGCTGATTCTTAAACACATGTGTGATCTTCTTGTTCTCATCAGACAGAATGAGTCGAGTGTTTGCTGTGTTTGGATCCACTGTGAGATCACAGGCATCTGAACACAAGAAGAGAGAAACATCAAGAACAACACAACAGTGAAGATGTCTGTGTGTGTTTACAGCTAAAGTCCAAACTGTCCTCACTCTTCACAAATGTGTTCACTAATATAGTGAAAGCTGTTGAAGAGCGACTAGTGATTCAGATCTCACTAGCAGTGCTGGTCCTAGACTTCTGGAGCCCAAACAAAACTCTGTGAAAAACCCTGTCAGGCCTAAAACAGTGCAGACTAGTGTTGTGTAAAGCAGCGGTTGTGGGTTTATCATGCACACAAGTCAAGTCAGCTTTATTTCTATAACGCTTTCTACAGTACAGATTGATTCAGAGCAGTAACAGATTGAGATTGTGCTGTTAGTGTGATTCTAGATCTCAAGTCAGTTCAGTGTTGATTCAGTTCAGTTCAGTAAGTGTAGAGTTCATCAGTTGTGCAGACAGACTGTATATACAGTGTATTTGTGCTCATACACAAACTCCACTGAACACTGAACACACAAAACACACAATATAGTCCTGTTTTACATTCCTCACATCTGTGTGGAGTTTACTGTGTGTATGGATGATCATTTGATGATAGTGTGTAGAGTTACTATGAAAAACATGTTTTTATAAGAGTTAAAACAGTTCTGAAAGAAGCTTTTGTGGTTCTGTGTAGAGTTTGTGTGTCTGTGTAGAGTTTGTGTGTCTGTGTAGAGTTTTTGGTTTTGTGTAGAGTTTGTGGTTTTGTGTAGAGTTTGTGTTTCTGTGTGGAGTTTGTGGTTTTGTGTAGAGTTTGTGTTTCTGTGTAGAGTTTGTGTTTATGTGTAGAGTTTGTGGTTTTGTGTAGAGTTTGTGTTTCTGTGTAGACTTTGTGGTTTTGTGTAGAGTTTGTGGTTTTGTGTAGTGTTTGTGTTTCTGTGTAGAGTTTGTGTTTCTGTGTAGAGTTTGTGTTTCTGTGTAGAGTTTGTGGTTGTGTGTAGACTTTATGGTTTTGTGTAGTGTTTGTGTTTCTGTGTAGAGTTTGTGTTTCTGTGTAGAGTTTGTGGTTTTGTGTAGAGTTTGTGTTTCTGTGTAGAGTTTGTGTTTCTGTGTAGAGTTTGTGGTTCTGTGTAGAGTTTGTGTTTCTGTGTAGAGTTTGTGGTTCTGTGTAGAGTTTGTGTTTCTGTGTAGAGTTTGTGGTTCTGTGTAGAGTTTGTGGTTCTGTGTAGAGTTTGTGTTTCTGTGTAGAGTTTGTGTTTTTGTGTAGAGTTTGTGTTTCTGTGTAGAGTTTGTGGTTCTGTGTAGAGTTTGTGGTTCTGTGTAGAGTTTGTGTTTCTGTGTAGAGTTTGTGTTTCTGTGTAGTGTTTGTGGTTTTGTGTGTAGTTTGTGTTTCTGTGTAGAGTTTGTGTTTCTGTGTAGAGTTTGTGTTTATGTGTAGAGTTTGTGGTTTTGTGTAGAGTTTGTGTTTCTGTGTAGAGTTTGTGTTTCTGTGTAGAGTTTGTTGTTTTGTGTAGTGTTTGTGGTTTTGTGTAGTGTTTGTGTTTCTGTGTAGAGTTTGTGTTTCTGTGTAGAGTTTGTGTTTCTGTGTAGAGTTTGTGGTTGTGTGTAGACTTTATGGTTTTGTGTAGTGTTTGTGTTTCTGTGTAGAGTTTGTGTTTCTGTGTAGAGTTTGTGTTTCTGTGTAGAGTTTGTGTTTCTGTGTAGAGTTTGTGTTTCTGTGTAGAGTTTGTGGTTCTGTGTAGAGTTTGTGTTTCTGTGTAGAGTTTGTGGTTCTGTGTAGAGTTTGTGTTTCTGTGTAGAGTTTGTGGTTCTGTGTAGTGTTTGTGTTTCTGTGTAGAGTTTGTGTTTCTGTGTAGAGTTTGTGGTTCTGTGTAGAGTTTGTGTTTCTGTGTCGAGTTTGTGTTTCTGTGTAGTGTTTGTGTTTCTGTGTAGAGTTTGTGTTTCTGTGTAGAGTTTGTGGTTTTGTGTAGAGTTTGTGTTTCTGTGTAGAGTTTGTGTTTATGTGTAGAGTTTGTGGTTTTGTGTAGAGTTTGTGTTTCTGTGTAGAGTTTGTGTTTCTGTGTAGACTTTGTGGTTTTGTGTAGAGTTTGTGTTTCTGTGTAGAGTTTGTGTTTCTGTGTAGAGTTTGTGGTTGTGTGTAGACTTTATGGTTTTGTGTAGTGTTTGTGTTTCTGTGTAGAGTTTGTGTTTCTGTGTAGAGTTTGTGGTTTTGTGTAGTGTTTGTGTTTCTGTGTAGAGTTTGTGTTTCTGTGTAGAGTTTGTGTTTCTGTGTAGAGTTTGTGGCTCTGTGTAGAGTTTGTGTTTCTGTGTAGAGTTTGTGGTTCTGTGTAGTGTTTGTGTTTCTGTGTAGAGTTTGTGTTTCTGTGTAGAGTTTGTGGTTCTGTGTAGAGTTTGTGTTTCTGTGTCGAGTTTGTGTTTCTGTATAGTGTTTGTGTTTCTGTGTAGAGTTTGTGTTTATGTGTAGAGTTTGTGTTTATGTGTAGAGTTTGTGGTTTTGTGTAGAGTTTGTGTTTCTGTGTAGAGTTTGTGTTTCTGTGTAGACTTTGTGGTTTTGTGTAGAGTTTGTGGTTTTGTGTAGTGTTTGTGTTTCTGTGTAGAGTTTGTGTTTCTGTGTAGAGTTTGTGTTTCTGTGTAGAGTTTGTGGTTGTGTGTAGACTTTATGGTTTTGTGTAGTGTTTGTGTTTCTGTGTAGAGTTTGTGTTTCTGTGTAGAGTTTGTGGTTTTGTGTAGTGTTTGTGTTTCTGTGTAGAGTTTGTGTTTCTGTGTAGAGTTTGTGGTTCTGTGTAGAGTTTGTGTTTCTGTGTAGAGTTTGTGGTTCTGTGTAGTGTTTGTGTTTCTGTGTAGAGTTTGTGTTTCTGTGTAGAGTTTGTGGTTCTGTGTAGAGTTTGTGTTTCTGTGTCGAGTTTGTGTTTCTGTGTAGTGTTTGTGTTTCTGTGTAGAGTTTGTGGTTGTGTGTAGACTTTATGGTTTTGTGTAGTGTTTGTGTTTCTGTGTAGAGTTTGTGTTTCTGTGTAGAGTTTGTGGTTTTGTGTAGTGTTTGTGTTTCTGTGTAGAGTTTGTGTTTCTGTGTAGAGTTTGTGTTTCTGTGTAGAGTTTGTGGCTCTGTGTAGAGTTTGTGTTTCTGTGTAGAGTTTGTGGTTCTGTGTAGTGTTTGTGTTTCTGTGTAGAGTTTGTGTTTCTGTGTAGAGTTTGTGGTTCTGTGTAGAGTTTGTGTTTCTGTGTCGAGTTTGTGTTTCTGTGTAGTGTTTGTGTTTCTGTGTAGAGTTTGTGTTTCTGTGTAGAGTTTGTGGTTTTGTGTAGAGTTTGTGTTTCTGTGTAGTATTTGTGTTTCTGTGCAGAGTTTGTGGTTTTGTGTGTAGAGTTTGTGTTTCTGTGTAGAGTTTGTGTTTTTGTGTAGAGTTTGTGTTTCTGTGTAGAGTTTGTGGTTCTGTGTAGAGTTTGTGTTTCTGTGTAGTGTTTGTGTTTCTGTGTAGAGTTTGTGTTTCTGTGTAGAGTTTGTGGTTTTGTGTAGAGTTTGTGGTTCTGTGTAGAGTTTGTGGTTCTGTGTAGAGTTTGTGTTTCTGTGTAGAGTTTGTGTTTCTGTGTAGAGTTTGTGGTTCTGTGTAGAGTTTGTGTTTCTGTGTAGTGTTTGTGTTTCTGTGTAGAGTTTGTGTTTCTGTGTGTAGTTTGTGTTTCTGTGTAGAGTTTGTGGTTCTGTGTAGAGTTTGTGTTTCTGTGTAGAGTTTGTGTTTCTGTGTAGTGTTTGTGGTTTTGTGTGTAGTTTGTGTTTCTGTGTAGAGTTTGTGTTTCTGTGTAGTGTTTGTGTTTCTGTGTAGTGTTTGTGTTTCTGTGTAGAGTTTGTGTTTCTGTGTAGAGTTTGTGGTTTTGTGTGTAGTTTGTGTTTCTGTGTAGAGTTTGTGTTTCTGTGTAGAGTTTGTGTTTCTGTGTAGAGTTTGTGTTTCTGTGTAGAGTTTGTGTTTCTGTGTAGAGTTTGTGTTTCTGTGTAGAGTTTGTATTTCTGTGTAGAGTTTGTGGTTCTGTGTAGAGTTTGTGTTTCTGTGTAGAGTTTGTGTTTCTGTGTAGAGT
>CM041797.1:50037290-50149790 GCA_023376895.1 Aspiorhynchus laticeps | reverse complement strand
AGTATAGAAAAATGAAAATGGAAAAAACTGAATTTGGAAATAAAACAGATTTCATAGGGCCCTATAATTATAATATATATATTTTTTTGTGGTAATAAAAATAGATTTAATTGAACAATAGCCTTTAAAATTACTTACAATACCTATATAATGGCAATGAGGCAATAATAATTAGTTTAAATAAAGTATCAAAAGCAAGAAATCATATGGTTTTATTAAACAAAACTGTTAAAATACATAATGTATTATAAACAATAGAGCTAATGTACATAACGCATAACAACAAAGGCCTGCAGGGGGCGCCGACGGCCTGATGATTGTTTTTACACATTACTGCGTGATCTAATCCTTGTTTAATATTGAACAAGCACCATTTAATTCAAATGTCCACTTAATCTTTAATATTTGGCCATTTCTTTAGGACAGAAATGCTATAGGCACTGTAATTAAATGAATATGTGGACATCAAGACCTGTAAACTCAGAGCGAGGGTTTGAGCTTTTATTTTGAAACCGCGATGTATTCTCCTGTGTTTGTGTAGATTTATAAATGATTTACCTCACAAATCTGATGTGTTCCCAGATGAATGTTATAATAAACCCAAACTCACAACAACATACAGAGATGAGTTTGAGACGCTCCACACATGTAAATGATAACAGTTTCTGTGGAGCTGCTGTGAACGGAGTGACACACGTAACCTACACGCATGTAAATAATTAAAGCACTGCATCTTTAATCCTAGCATTTGTGAATTCACAATTATGATTAATTATGGTTTATCTATGATGTCTATGGGTTTAATATATCATGCAGAAAACAGTCTAATAATGTGTTTTATGGATTCTCGTCTGTGAAATGCACCACTTCCGGTATTTTGCCGGTTAGTCGATGCGAACAAAATCGAATAAAAAATTGACGAATCGCGACAGCCCTAATATATATATGAAATGAATGAAAAGTGAATCTTTAAAGTGAATTTTATTGCACAGCTGTAGAGTTGAGAAATAATGAAGCCTTTATAATATTATAAGTGTTTAAAGAATGTGTTCATGACTATGAAGGAAAGTTATCAATTATCAAGAATACCATTACAATGTCGTTTAGGAGATAGCATCGCTAGCTAATGTTAGACTAAACAGTTATGATAATGTTTATTTGTCAGCATTTAAATCAATTACATGTCTGTGTCTCCTGGGATTACCAGACTCAGCATATTAAATTATATGTTGTTTAATAACATGAAACTGTATTTTAATGCTGCTATCATTATTTATGGTGTTACATATATTTAGTTTCTCAGTTTCTAACAAGAACGAGTCAGGAGAGGTTTCTGTGAGTCTCTATAAACCACAACATCAGACGAGCTTCAGCTGAAGTTAACGAGCTGCTTATCTTTATTCAGATATCAAATTATATAGTTTATAATAATAATTATTATTATTTTGTTTGTGGCGCCCTCTATTGACTAGCTGCCACAGAAATACATATGAACGTTTTGATTATTAATGCGTACTGACACAAACTAAAAATTACATTTCATCAGTGGACTAATGTTGAATTTTAATTAATTAACTGACTAAATAAGAAAACAATTTAAAATAATAGAAAAAACATTCTTCTTGCTCATTTTCTTCATGTTCTTGCTGTTTTTCCATCATTTTTCTGCTCTGGACGGATAGTTTTGATTGTAAGTCATAGGTCTTGTTCACACTAATATATGTTCATTAGAAACACATCTTTTTCTCTCTGTTTCAGTCTTCTGTTCACACTGAGATGCTGTTTCTGTGAAAACTGATCTTTCTGAAGACGTTCTCCCGAGTGGATGAAGGTGATAACACTGTTTTGGTGTTGTAGTGTGGACTGTGAAAACTAAGGTATCTGAAACACTGACGAATGTTTAGTCATGTGACGTGTATTGTACTGATAGATATCTGTGTTTACACCGGTATTGTGTCTGTTATGTGCTGTTCACTTTCACACTGTTGCTAAAGATATGTTACTTTGTTCACTCTTCATTTCACAGTCCTGCAAACATGACAGAAAATTCACTCACAACTGTTGTCCTGCAGCAAAACATGAGCGCAGCTGCGTTTAAGACCAAACATATAATGATGATTGAGATCGAAGATGATTGAGAGCGAAGGTAAACTATAAACTCTCATCTCAGTGAGAGTTTATAGTTTCATGCAAATGCAGTAAGGTGAATTTAGTGTTTCTGATGTTACAGAGTGGATGAGAAGCTTTTGGAAAACACTTGTAAACTCTGGTGTGGACAGAGAGCGTTTTAAAATGAAAATGACTTTTTCAAATGGATCTGAATTAATAGTCGTGTCAAGACACGTCATTACCATTAATGCATGATGTCTGAGTCCAAAACAGTAATTAAATAAATATAAATCCTTATTTATTAAAATAAATATATTTCCACGTGAGTCTAAAGCTGAATCCACATATTACTGTTCTGTTTACATTATGTAGTGATTTTCTTCTTAAATCATCTTTGAGAGTAAAGGAGCCCCCTGGTGCTGACCGACACTGCTAACTAGTTAAAAAAGACCTTATAGACCTTATTAACCTGATAGAAAACAATGAAAGTCTATGAGATGAGATCAGTGATACAGTCAAACAACAATCTGTGTGTGTGTCTGTGAAAGTGTGTGTGCGCTAGTGATGCGCAGGTCGTCTCATAACCCACGGACCCCGCGGGGCGGGTTGGGGCGGGTCATTAAAAAAAAAAAAAAATCCATGTATGTTGCATGCAATTCCCTATAGCCAATATTAAATATTTGGGAATATCTATTTTCATATTTTATTAGGTTCTTTGATAAGGTTACAATACGAAGGCCTACGTAGCAACGTAACTTGCTTGATGTCCCCAAACCTTTGGCATCACGTGACACGTCACGAAAGCACCAAGCAGCTCTGTATCCCAGCCACAAGCGCATCAAGCGAGCGCACATTCAGCTCTGCTGGCCGGGTGCTGGAGTCTAGGTGTAATAGATTAAACCCCGGTACAGTGGATGCCATTCTTTTTTTGCACAGCGAACGTAAAAAAGCTAAATGAACATTTCCGTGCGTTAAATAAAACAAAAGTTCAGTGGTTATGTAGCGTAGGCTGTAAACTGTAGGCCAATACAAATCTGAAATAAAAAATTGTTTAGCCTATTAGATGAATACAAACGCTGCTTTGTAAATGTTGAAAATGTTTATCATTATCTTGTTATTAATATGACCTGATTTATGGTTCATATTCATAATCGTATGTTGTTGCCAGTTTACAGGGCGATGTTTCCAAGCACTTTCAGGCTGAAATAAAGGCTGTTTTCATTTACATTACAATGCCTAGTATGTCTATTTAATGGTCGCGGGTGCGGGGCGGGTTGGAAAAATAGATACAGTGGTGCGGGGCGGGCTGGGGCGGGCCAAATAATTTCATAAAAGAGGGACCCGCGGGTTGGAAAAAACCCGACCCGCGCATCACTAGTGTGCGCGTGTGTGTGTCTGTGAGAGAGTGTGTGTGTGTGTGTGTGTGTGTGTGTGAGTGTGTTTGTGTGTGTGTGCGTGTCTGTGTGTGTGTACTGGTTTTTGTGGTTTACGGGGACAAAATTTGTTTAATAACATGGGTATGACAGAGGTATTACAATTTGAAGGTGGTTTATGAGGACACTGCCTATGTCCCCGTAATTCAAAAGGCTTAAAAAACATACTAAATGGTGTTTTTTTGAAAATCTAAAGATGCACACAGTCTCCTGTGAGGGCTAAGTTTAGGTGTAGGGTAGGTGTAGGGCAATAGCACATACAGTTTGTACAGTATAAAAACCATTACGCCTATGGAGAGTCCCCGTAAACCAAAAAACAAACACATGTGTGTGTGTGTCTGTGAGAGTGTGTGTGCATGTCTGTGAAAGTGTGTGTGTGTGCGTGTGTTTATATTCCTACACTTTTGCAGTCCTGCTGTCATCATGATCTTTCCTCCATGATCCACACTATAAACACACAAACACACATTAATGTAGATCTGCTTCATTCACACACACACACACACACACACACACACACACATGTTCAGTATGTCAGTATTAGTGTTTGAAATACTTGAGTATCTGTAGTTTATAGTTTGGATCCTGCAGTTTGTGTTTGAGCAGCTGGACTCCTGATTGTCCTGGGTGATTGTAGCTCAGATCCAGCTCTCTCAGGTGTGAGGGGTTTGAACTCAGAGCAGAAGACAAACAACCACAGCCTTCCTCTGTCATCATACAGCCAGACAACCTACAGACACACAGACAGATCATCTACAGACACACACAGACAGATCATCTACAGACACACACAGACAGATCATCTACAGACACACACACAAACAGACAGATCATCTACAGACACACACAGATCATCTACAGACACACACAGTCAGATCATCTACAGACACACAGTCAGACCATTTACAGACACACACAGCCAGATCATCTACAGACACACACAGCCAGACCATTTACAGACACACACACACAGTCAGATCATCTACAGACACACAGTCAGATCATATACAGACACACACAGTCAGATCATCTACAGACACACAACATTGTGACCAGCTGAATGTAAATCCTTCTATATTGTTAATACCTCAGTATCTGCAACTGACAGTTTGGACTCTTCAGTCCATCAGAAATAAACTTTACACCAGAGTCCTGCAGGTCATTTTTACTCAGATCCAGCTCTCTCAGGACAGAGTTTGAGGATTGTAGAGCTGATGACAAACTCTCACAACACAGAGCAGTGAGATTACAGACAGCAAGACTGAAAGAGAGCAGAACACAAACATCAACAAACATCTAAAGACACACACAGTCAGATCATCTACAGACACACACAGTCAGATCATCTACAGACACAGTCAGATCATCTACAGACACACACAGACAGATCATCTACAGACACTCACAGACAGATAATCTACAGACACACAGTCAGATCATCTACAGACACACAGCAAGATAACCTACAGACATACACACACAGACAGATCATCTACAGACACACACAGTCAGATCATGTACAGACACACAGTCAGACCATTTACAGACACACACAGCCAGATCATCTACAGACACACACAGTCAGATCATCGACAGACAAACACACAGACAGATCATCTACAGACACACACAGTCAGATCATCTACAGACACACACAGTCAGATCATCTACAGACACACAACATTGTGACCAGCTGAATGTAAATGCTTCTATATTGTTAATACCTCAGTATCTGCAGCTGACAGTTTGGACTCTTCAGTCCATCAGAAATAAACTTTACACCAGAGTCCTGCAGGTCATTGTTACTCAGATCCAGCTCTCTCAGGACAGAGTTTGAGGATTGTAGAGCTGATGACAAACTCTCACAACACTGAGCAGTGAGATTACAGACAGCAAGACTGAAAGAGAGCAGAACACAAACATCAACAGTCGAAACATCTAAAGACACACACAGTCAGATCATCTACAGACACACACAGTCAGACCATCTACAGACACACAGTCAGATCGTCTACAGACACACACAGACAGATCATCTACAGACACTCAAAAACAGATCATCTACAGACACACAGCAAGATAACCTACAGACACACACACACACAGTCAGATCATCTACAGACACTCACAGACAGATCATCTACAGACACACAGTCAGATCATCTACAGACACACAGCAATATAACCTACAGACACACACACAGTCAGATCATCTACAGACACACAGACAGATCATCCACAAACACACACAGACAGATAATCTACAGACACACAGTCAGACCATCTACAGACACACACAGACAGATCATCTACAGACACTCACAGACAGATCATCTACAGACACACACAGACAGATCATCTACAGACACTCACAGACAGATCATCTATAGACACACACAGACAGATCATCTACAGACACACACAGACAGATCATCTACAGACACACACAGACAGATCATCTACAGACACACACAGATCATCTACAGGCACACAGTAAGATAATCTACAGACACACACACACACATACACACACACACACACACACACAGGTCATCTATAGACACAGTCAGATCATCTACAGACACACAGTAAGCTCATCTACACACACACACACACACACACACACACACGCACACAGAGATCATCTATAAACACAGTCAGATCATCTACAGACACACAGTAAGTCAAAGTCAAAGTCAGCTTTATTGTCAATTCTGCCACATGTACCGTACATACATACAGAGAATTGAAATTGCGTTACTCTCTTACTCCCTGGTGCATACAGATAACACTAAACACAAACAGTAGAACGCAAAAATACAGATAAGTACAAATCAATATACATACACAAAAATGCAACTATTACAAATATACAAATAAGGACATGTAGGAAAAAAAGTAAAACATTAAATAAAGAAAATAAAAATAATATAAAAAAATTGATAAAGTGGCATATGGCACATGGCAGATGCAAATCAGTGAAATAATCAAACAAACAAACAGTGTAGAATATAAATGTAGTGCAAAGAGCTTATCTAGACTATTTAAAGTGACAAGGAGTGTACAATGCTGTACAAGTGACCGGTGCTTGTCTCAGTGTGAGTGTGAGTGTGAGTGTGTGTGTGTGTGTGTGTGTGTGTGTGTGAGTGAGTGTGTGTGAGTGTGGGTGGTGGTGGTGGTTGTGGGGTGAGGGTCCGAGTTCAGTGATTCATGGGGTAAGAGAGGGGAGTGGGGGCAAGGACGGGAGGGAGTTCAGCTTCCTGACAGCCTGGTGGATGAAGCTGTCTTTCAGTCTGTTAGTCCTGGCTTGGAGACTCCTCAGTCTCCTCCCTGATGGTAGCAGACTGAAGAAGTTGTGTGTCGGGTGGGTGGGTTCACCTGCAATTCTGAGGGCTTTGCGGGTGAGACGGGTGTTGTAAATGTCCTGGAGGGAAGGGAGAGAGACACCAACGATCTTCTCAGCTGCTCTCACTATCCGTTGAAGGGACTTGCGGCAGGACGCGTTGCAGGCGCCATACCACACAGTGATGCAGCTAGTCAGAATGCTCTCGATGGTGCCTCTGTAGAAGGTGCACATGATGGGGGCCGGGGCTCTGGCTCTTCTTAGTTTGCGGAGGAAGTAGAGACGCTGTTGTGCTTTCTTGGCTAGTGCTGCAGTGTTGTTGGTCCAGGAGAGGTCCTCTGTGATGTGTACACCCAGGAACTTGGTGCTGCTTACTCTCTCCACGGTCGCACCATTGATGGTCAGAGGAGCATGCTGAGTGTGCACTCTCCTGAAGTCAACGACAATCTCCTTCGTCTTCTCCACATTCAGAGAGAGATTGTTGTCACTGCACCACCCAGCCAGACGGCTCACCTCGCTTCTGTAGTTTGTCTCATCTCTGTTGCTGATGAGACCCACCACAGTCGTGTCATCCGCAAATTTAATGAAGAGGTTGGAGTTGTTTGACGGTGTGCAGTCATGGGTCAGCAGAGTGAAGAGAAGGGGGCTCAGCACGCATCCTTGCGGGGCCCCTGTGTTCAGTGTGATGGTGCTGGATGTGTTACTGCCGACCCGTACTGCCTGAGGTCTCCCGGTCAGAAAGTCCAACAGCCAGTTGCATCATCTAAGATGATCAAGTAAGATCAAGTAAGATCATCTACAGACACACACACACACAGAGATCATCTATAAACACAGTCAGATCATCTACAGACAGTGGTGGGCCGTCAGGGGCAGCAGGGCCTTCTCTGCTGGCCCTATAAAAAATAAAATTCTGTGAAAAATATTTTTATTGATTATTTGGGTATCATTTTAATTTGTGTAATGTCTACAAAATTGCCTATGATTAGTTTAGTTGAGATTGAACTGGAATATCCTACATAAAAAAAGTCTGAGGCCGGCACTACAGATAGTGCTACCCTTCTGTTGAAAGACGTCACATCTGATTTGTTATGAGCATTAGTGACAGAATCATCAGCCAATCAAATTTTGACGTTCAATGACAGCCCGCCCTCTGGGCCCAGCTACGTTCCCAGTGCTACCCCTAGCGTTAGACCGCTCCTTTCGTCAGGGATTTCCAAGGTACGAAAGTGAAACTCAACGAAAAGAAAATGACAGCTGCTGTCATTGGCGCCTACACCAGATCTACTAAGGCGCTATTTTGCAAACACGAGAATAACTGAGAAAGGAAGACCTACACCCAAACAAAATTCGCTAACAAAGGCCAGCAAAGTTTTTATGCGCCATTTCAAAGATTGCAACTATGAGTGCTATGAGTGGCTAACAGCTAGCACCGAGCCCAAGTTATTTTGTTGGCTGTGTTTACTTTTTAATACGAGTAAAGGGACATGGAATGACAGACCCACAGACTTTATTTACAAGTGACAGGTGAGTGCTTTATTATTTGATGAGTATTGTATCATGCACATTGTTATGGAGGTGTACGTGGTGCGTTAATAATACTGTGTTGTGGTATGTGGATGTCCGGCATTTGTACAGTTTTGCTGCTGTGGGCACGTATTTTAGAGTGACGTGAATGTGCATGGCAGATTACTTTTACTGATCCATGTAGGGAAATTTACACCGCATTTAACCCACACT
Organism: Aspiorhynchus laticeps; assembly: GCA_023376895.1. Taxonomy (NCBI): domain Eukaryota; kingdom Metazoa; phylum Chordata; class Actinopteri; order Cypriniformes; family Cyprinidae; genus Aspiorhynchus; species Aspiorhynchus laticeps. Next base: position 50,141,165 of record CM041797.1, on the reverse strand, counting down.
AATCTAGCCTACTGCTGAAATTGTTGATCAGCCGTCATTGTTGTTGAGAGCCTGTCGTGCAGCATAATATGTGCATTATATGCATATAGCTGTGTTAGCTGTAACAGAGATGTGTAAGATGTGTACATGTAGTTTACAGTTGCTTATTGAAGGCCCTGACTGAATGGTACTCCACTGTCTACAGACACACAGTAATATCATCTACAGACACACACACACACACACACACACACAGTGTCTTAATTTCCTGTCTTTGCACCTCCTCTTCCCTTTCTGTACTGTCTGTGCACGGGAGAGGTGGGTTTCTAATGAGCTCTGATTAATCTAATTTCATCTTTGCTTTAAAAAGTACTTTTATACTTTATACTCTGTTTAAATCATATCTGTAACATTATTTTACCTGTATATTTGATTATTTTCATATTTCCATCAAGTTTGATCACTTTTCTGTCCGATGTGAACTTGAAGCACGTGCTGATTACATTGCACTTTACATTCATTTAACAGAAAAGACAAAGGGCGAATTCACACTGTAAAGACTGTTTCATGTTTCATACAGGTATGCTGTTTTGTCACTCGTTAAACTGATTTTATTGTTTGAAAGATTTATACTATTTTCTCTCGCCCCTTTCTGCACTGTCTGTGCACGGGAGAGAAAAGACAAAGGGCGAATACACACTGTAAAGACTGTGTTTCATGTTTCATACAGTAAATGAAGAGTCGAACCGTCAACTGATGTCCGTCTGGTTACTCCGAGAAAAAAAACACAACGCAGATTACACCGGTCACATATATACACAGTCAGATCATCTACAGACACACACAGTCAGATCATCTACAGACACAAAGTAAGATCATCTACAGACACACACAGTCAGATCATCTACAGACACACACAGACAGATCATCTACAGACACTCACAGACAGATCATCTACAGACACACACAGACAGATCATCTACAGACACTCACAGACGGATCATCTACAGACACACACAGTCAGATCATCTACAGACACAGACAGATAATCTACAGACACACACAGTCAGATCATCTACAGACACACAGCAAGATAACCTACAGACACACACACAGTCAGATCATCTACAGACACACACAGACAGATCATCTACAGACACTCACAGACAGATCATCTACAGACACTCACAGACAGATAATCTACAGACACACACAGTCAGATCATCTACAGACACACAGCAAGATAACCTACAGACACACACACACAGTCAGATCATCTACAGACACACAGACAGATCATCTACAGACACACACAGACAGATAATCTACAGACACACACAGTCAGATCATCTACAGACACACACAGACAGATCATCTACAGACACTCACAGACAGATCATCTACAGACACTCACAGACAGATAATCTACAGACACACACAGTCAGATCATCTACAGACACACAGCAAGATAACCTACAGACACACACACACACACACAGTCAGATCATCTACAGACACACAGACAGATCATCTACAGACACACACAGACAGATAATCTACAGACACACACAGTCAGATCATCTACAGACACACAACATTGTGACCAGCTGAATGTAAATGCTTCTATGTTGTTAATACCTCAGTATCTGCAGCTGACAGTTTGGAGTCTTCAGTCCATCAGAAATAAACTTTACACCAGAGTCCTGCAGGTCATTGTTACTCAGATCCAGATCTCGCAGGACAGAGTTTGAGGATTGAAGAGCTGAAGACACAATTTCACAATGCTGATCTGCGAGATTACAGCCAGAAAATCTGGAAGAGATTAAATACATTTTAAGAATTAACACAAATGGACAGATCATCAACAGACACACAGATTAAATAAAATTTAAGAATTAGTGTTAAAAATGTTTGTTTCATTTTCAAAGCCTTCCTTATATGGTATCTGCCCATATATGGTATCATTTGAAAGCTTAGAGTCTCTTCTTTACAAAGAATACCACTTTTGGTTTTATGATACATAAAGCAGTAAAATTAAGCTTAGAAATGTGTTCGTCCCACACACATTTCCGTCTAACTATTGTGAAGATTTTCTTTTAATTTTTTGTGTATTTTCTATATACAGTATTTTCACAATACAGTCAAGTCATATATCACAAGAAAGCTCTCATTCTCAGCTCCCATTATTTGATTGTGTGACAATCACAGATCAAATTATCTTTAATAGAGTCATGATGTAAAATTTGCTACCTCTTAGCAAACTTTGTTTGGGTCACATTCCTACTCGTACTACTGCTTCAGTTAGCTGCAAACAGCCACAATCGCTATATTATCTTTTAGATTAGGATCTCTTCTTTCAAACAAGACAATTTTCACGTTTCTGTGTGCTTGCTTCATTGAGAAATCATTGAGAAATCATTGTTTGTAGCAGACGCACACTAGAGCAAAAAACAGCACTTTTTGCCAAACAAGCGCTCTCCAAAACATAAGAGCTCAGGTCAGCTTCTCTTATGCTCTACAACTCTGTGCTGCTCAGTGAGCTGCAGTAGGTCAGATTACATGTCTGTCTAGCCCAGCGCCCATTCAGAGGTGTGAAACTTGACATCTCTGGGTCAGCAGAGGGGCGGGTGAGCGGATGTGTAGAGAGAGGGTCCAGGTCAGCGCTGAAGTTGTGTTGCGCCTGGGATTTGTAGTTTTTATGACTGATTTGAAGGAGAGAATTCATAGCTTTCAGTCACGTGACCGGCTCGAAGACTTGGAGGGCAAAACATCCATAGAACTGCTGCACAAGCGTGTCAATTTTTCATCTGTTACCCAGCCGCAAATATTTAGACCACCTCTCAAGAGAAAAACAAACAAAGGTATTTCTGAACAAAATTTGCAATCCATATTAAGCACCCGCAGCTATATTTCAATCATAAACGTGCAACAAAACGTTGTAATAACACTTAAAGTGCCGTAATATATTTAAAACGGTAATATTAAAAGATCAAATTCAATATTCACCATATTAATGATGCATAATTTACATAGGCAAGCAGATGAGGCCGGAATATGAACCGTTCAGTTTTTTCCTTCTAATGGTTTTCTATGGGAAGCAATTTAACTTTGCACAATTTTTTGCACATTTGCCCTCCAGGTGGGCGTTCCTATAAGAGTGTGACGTCACGTGAAAACTATCAGTAGCAGGCTGAAAGGCTAATGCATCGGCATCATGGATAAATGCGATCTTTGGTTATGAAAAGAAAAGTTATAGATAATGAAGAACGATCATTTACATTTGCTTTTAGTCATTTGGCAGACGCTTTTATCCAAAGTGACTTACAATTGGGGAATACATAAAGCGATTCATCGTGAAGAGGCAATCAGACAGAGGAAGTGCTCGTAAGTCACCAAGTCTCAGTCATTGTTCAAATAAGTACAAGCTAGCAAGGGAAGGAGAGAAAGATAAATGGAAAGATTAAGGTTTTTTTTTTTTTTTTTTTTTTTTAAGTTAAGGATAAAGTCAAGTAGTGCCGAAAGAGATGCGTTTTCAGTTGTTGCTTGAATATTGACAGGGATCCAGCATTCCGGATAGGGGTGGGAAGATTATTCCACCATCCAGGAATGGTGAACGAGAATGTTCTGGAGAGTGATTTTGAGCCTCTCTGTGATGGTACTACGAGGCGTCGCTCACTAGCAGATCTCAGACTTCTGGAGGGGATGTAGATTCATAATAGTGAGTGGAAGTAGGATGGTGGTAAGATCAGCGGTGCCGTGGAGAGGACGCGCGTCTGGTGAGGGTTTATGAGCGCTTTTCTCCCGTTTTGAGATAATCTTGACTTTGAAACGTGAAAACACAGCTAACAATCTGATGAACTGTTTATTGATAGTACAGTAGTACAGTACAGGATGCATTTCGGTGAATATACAGTAAATATACATGGATTATACAGTGCTGTGTGGATGAACAGTTATTTGTGTGATGGGATGTACAAGATGGCGCCTGTGTACATGGCAAGCCACTTGCTTCTCTCACCTACGTTTTCTGTTTTGTCCTGCTGTTGGCTGTTTATATGTTTTCTCACGTCATTAAACCAAGTTGAGACTCTCACTTATGATCGTCAATCACTCCTGGACATTCGTAGTTGTTGTATGGTTGTCTCTGAAACGAATCTGGGAAAGTTTGTGGATATCCCACACAGGACTATTATACGAGACATTACAGATTTTCGTCGTCGATGGCCGCTTGACATCATCCCTAGAAAGCGTTGGAGAAGACGCGGGAAAAGCGGAGGAGTGATTGTAATGCCTTGGGGGAGCGAGGAAGCACACACACCATAATTGCGAGCACATTCTTTAGGCTCAAATAACTTCTTTCTTCACTATCTGCAAGTCGTAATATTGACAAATGAACATCACCTCACCCAACTGGCTGGCAGAATTTCCTGCCCTAAAATCTCCTTATCTCAAGAGACCTTTAATAACCAAGAGAAATTGGAGGATCTTGAATGTGGTTTAAAACAGGACTTCACTTGGTTCTTATCACTTAACCATAACTCAACCGAAACAGGACGAAAAAAAAACTCCCTATCTGGACATGGTCGGGGATGATCGTTATCGCATAATTCAATGATTTTTATCAACAAGGAAAGACTTTTACGAGAGCTGAAGTTGTGCAGATGCATGCTCCAAAATTGACTTTCGACCCCCTCACATTCCAAACTGAAACACCCCTCAGTTTCTGTTCTTGGACAAACAAAGAACACCTGAACTTTTATTGACTTTGCTAAAAGGACTCAAAACTTTTATAAAGTGTTCCAAAAGACAATTAATAATAGCTACTGTGCTATTAAAGCAATATTCTCAAGAGACAAAATATAATGTGTATTTTGACATTTATAAGCTGTGTTATTGGAATCTATTTTTTTTGTAATCTTTTGAACGTATAATTTTCCCCTGTAGAGAAATCACTAAACTTATAGTATCATATGCATGATGTGTTATTTTTAATCTTTAATTTGAACCCTTTTGTTGTTTTATCAGGAAAGCTATTAATGTATGTCAAATACCTGATATTTGGTATTGAAAGAATGGTCATGACAAATGCAAGAATTTGGTGTGCATGGAAAGTTAATCTTTAGTATAATAATGTGTGATTACAACGCATTTAGAACGTGTTAAAGATATTTTCTTCATGTGACAAAATAAATAGGCGGATAATGTATGCACAGAAAGAAGCCTTGTGGGGCGGGGCTCCTCCCAACAGGAACTATTTCATTGGAAGAGCATCGAGTGGGAGGTACCGAAATCTCCCATCTAATACGGACTCCCAGCTCACAATGCTCTCTCTCTGCTTGCTGGTGCGCTGTTTAACAAACTTTGACTTTGGCTCATTAAGCTGCTCCAAAAGCGCTCCCAGCCGTTAACATCTAGGCCGAGCCCTGAACACTACAAATACTTAGTCAAATTTCTGAAGAACATGTTTATGTCCCACCCAGTTTATGTCCTCTGCCTCGGACTACGGATTATTGGCGTTTTGTGGTTCGGTATTTGCCGGTCCAGTCGTCGCACTGCTTCAATACACCCTGCCGGCCCTTCTAGATTCTCCTGGTCGTCCTCCCCTGGATCAACGGTAGTTTACAGACAATGCTGGATGAGGTAGAGATCAGTCCAGTGCTGCACAAAGTGACTGGTGCGGGTCACAGTTTGTAAGGGGGGGGAGGTCCTGGGGGTGTGGGGAGCTGGGGGGGGGGTCGTAGTGTCAGAGTTCAGTGTTGCGTGGGGTAAAAGAGGGGAGGGGGGCAAGGACGGGAGGGAGTTCAGCTTCCTGACAGCCTGATGGATGAAGCTGTCCTTCAGTCTGCTGGTCCTCATCTGGAGACTCCGCAGTCTCCTCCCTAATGGCAGCAGACTGAAGAAGCTGTGTGTCGGGTGGGTGGGATCACCTGCAATGCTGAGGGCTTTGCGGGTGAGACGGGTGCTGTAGATGTCCTGGAGGGAGGGGAGAGAGACACCAACGATCTTCTCAGCTGCTCTCACTATCCGTTGAAGGGACTTGCGGCAGGACGCGTTGCAGGCGCCATACCACACAGTGATGCAGCTAGTCAGAATGCTCTCGATGGTGCCTCTGTAGAAGGTGCACATGATGGGGGTCAGGGCTCTGGCTCTTCTGAGTTTGCGGAGGAAGTAGAGATGCTGTTGTGCTTTCTTGGCCAGTGCCGCAGTCTTGTTGGTCCAGGAGAGGTCCTCTGTGATGTGTACACCCAGGAACTTGGTGCTGCTCGCTCTCTCCACAGTCGCACCGTTGATGGTCAGAGGAGCATGCTGAGTGTGCACTCTCCTGAAGTCAACAACAATCTCCTTCATCTTCTCCACATTCAGAGAGAGATTGTTGTCCCTGCACCACCCAGCCAGGCGGCTCACCTCGCTCCTGTAGTTTGTCTCATCTCTGTTGCTAATGAGACCCACCACAGTCGTGTCATCTGCAAACTTAATGAAAAGGTTAGAGTTGTGTGACGGTGTGCAGTCGTGGGTCAACAGAGTGAAGAGGAGGGGGCTCAGCACACATCCTTGGGGGGCCCCTGTGTTCAGTGTGATGGTGCTGGATGTGTCAATGCCGACCCATACTGCCTGAGGTCTTCCGGTCAGAAAGTCCAACAACCAGTTGCACAGAGAGGTGTTGAGCCCCAGCTGGGCCAATTTGTGAGTGAGCTGCTGAGGGATGATTGTGTTGAATGCTGAACTGAAGTCTATGAACAGCATCCTGACATATGAGTCTTTTTTGTCCAGATGTGTGAGGGCTGGGTGGAGGGCAGTGGCGATCATTGCGATCTCTTGCGATCATTGCATTGGCTGCCAGTACACTATCGAATTGAGTTTAAAATCTTGCTACTTGTCTATAAATCACTTAACAGTCAAGCACCGTCTTATTTGTCTGATTTACTCCACCCCTACACTCCGGCGAGGGGATTAACATCAGAGGGAAAACTTCTCCTCCAGACCCTTAGAACTCGCTTAAAAACAAGGGGATCTAGAGCCTTTGAAGTGGCAGGCCCCACCCTCTGGAACAACTTACCAGTTCGCATTAGAATGGCTTCCACTTTATCTGAGTTCAAGTCATATCTTAAAACACATCTTTTCTCTCTGGCTTTTAACATGTAGTAATGTGTGCTTTTGAATGATTTTAATCTGCTTTCGTTGTTGTATTGGTCCCTGAATGGTTTTAATTTGTTTACTAATTTTCTCTTCATTATATATTATTGTTTGTTGTGCAGCACTTTGGTCGGCCTTGTCTCGTGCTTAAATGTGCTCTAGAAATAAAACTGAACTTGAACTTGAACTTGTTTGTTTGACGTTCTGAAGATCAGAGAGTAGTAACAGGCAGCTGTAGCAGCACGGAGGAGCTGTTTTCTTGTCTCTAGGAGGCAGCAGGTGATGGAGGCAGGTGATGCAGGGCTCAGCAGATGAGGTGAGCTGATGCTCCAAACAGTAGATCAATACAGAATGCACATAAATGGAATGATATAAAGCTGGAGGATGTGGATTCATTTAAAATTGTGATAGACCAGATATATTTTATAATTTATACAGTCTTGTGTCTCCTGAAAGAATAAAACTGATTGTAGAAAACACAAAATGTGAAATTTGGTCCAATTCGTTTATGCCATTTTGTATATTACTACTTAGAAAAACATAAAAATTAAACATAATTCAATCAATAATCAAGAAAAGTGCTTATGGCACATAGTGAAATAGGATTCTGGGTGTAATGTGTTTTAAAATTACACTTGTAGATGCAAAAAAGGAAAGTTTTACTCGCTTCAATCATAATTCAATAACTCCTGATTAGAAGCTGTTATTTGAAAGATTCTTTTTTCTGGTACATTTTGGCATCTAGTGACATCAAACAAAGTAAGATGCAGAGAGCAGGACCAAATAGATCCTGAATAACAGAATAATAATAATAAAAAAAAAAAAAAATTTGAAACATAAAATGTTATTTATAAAGAATTACACTCATATTTTGTAGTTCAAAGGGTTTCCTTTACAATACACCCCCCCCCCATTTCCTCCATTGTATGTGTGTAGGGTAAACATCTCAAAGAAAATCCCAAAAAATGCCCCTGAGCTTAAGGGGTTAACAAAACAATACAGACATGTAGAGAGGGTTGCCATTCCTCAGGGAACAGAGGAAGATCTGAACATTGAATCACAATAAGATGAGCTCCTGAGAGTGAGATAATCTGATCATTTTATCATTCAGATTGATTCATATCTGAGATCAGATGAGCTCCTGACTGTTTCTTCAGCTAAAGTTTTTTTGCAGTTTTGCAAAATGTAGCAAAGCCTTCTGAGTGTATACAAATGATAAGTTTTGAGAGATTCTCCAGACAACTGTGCAGTTAATAAAACTGTGCAGTTTAAATCCTTACTGCTTAACTGTTCATTTGATATTTCTCTTTATTTGGTGCTTCAGTAACTTACCGTACTTTATTTTGCTTTATTAACTTTACTCAATGTCACAGCCATTCAATATCAAATGAGATGTGTTGAATAAATGCTTGATATGTAGTTTAAGCTTCACAGTAAGAGACAGATGAATTCATGGAGTAATGCAGTTGTTTGATGACAAATATGATGCAGGGCAACAACTACATGAATGCAGTTATGCCCTAAAATTCAAGATATTGGGGGAAAAAATATTTTTGTCTCATATTTATACCATAAGTGATGATATCACACGAGCAGTGAGAGCAATAACATGAGTGGCACTTTTGTCCTTATTTGCACGAGTGCAAATGTGATTTTATACAACAGTTCAGTAAATAAGAAGTTGATAATGTTATATTGTATGATCATGGTTATTTCTGTGGATATGGGAGAATGTGTTATTAATAACAGTCAGTTTGTTGTTGATGTATTTGCTCCCTTGTGTGTCGGTGAAGTCCGGCTGTAGTCCTGTTCTTGCGTTCAGGTCCCCGCAGATGAGCACGTTTCCCTGGGCCTGGAAGTGGCTCGTCTCTTCCTCTAATGTGGAGAACGTGTCTTCGCTGTAGTAGGGGGACTCTGATGGCGGGATGTATATAGCACACAGGAATGTATCTTTTCTGGATGAGAGCAGTTCCTTGTGGATTTTAAGCCAGGTGTAGTATTTGCCTTGCTTTACTGTGTTGATGTGGTTGTGGAATTTTGATTTGTACCAGATTATTATTCCTCCTGAGTCTCTTCCCTGTCGGACCGTGTTGAGTTTTTGTGATGGTAGGATGATTTCTCTGTAGTTGGGTGGGCAGTGGGTGATTGCGTCTGCCCTGCTCCATGTCTCCTGTAGAATTATAATGTCCATCTCCTTGATGCTCTTCTGGAATTCTGTGTTTAAACTCCTTAGCCCAAATGCTGTTGAGTTCAAGCCTTGAATATTCCACATTGATATTGAGAGAGTCATTTCAAGAGTTCAAGGTATAGAGTTCTTGTTTTCAAAAATAGAGGTAATCCTTTTCTAATGTAATATAATATATTGAAGAAAATAAAAATATATTTTTTTTCTTCTCATTGTTAGGCAGATGTTTGTATGCTGTGTGGACCCTCATGCTGTCAGCTGGGCACTGATGTAGTTCAGCAGCTGTCTGATCTCGCTCATCTCCAGTGTTTTTGCTGGTCCTTTCAGGGCCTCAGCATAGCTCCTGGAGTGTGGGAGTGGTGCTGAGATCAGTGTGTTATCAGCTGAGGGTGCATGAGCGGGTGGGAGGCTGGATGCTGCTGGTGATGGGCCCATCCTAGTGTTGCTCCTCTGCCTGGAGTGATGTTTTTGTGGTCGGGGGTGTCTTGGGCGATCATCTGGTGCAGACTGGGGGTTCTGCTGATGGACTGGTGTAGGTCTGTGGTGGTGTAGCGTTGGTGCATGGGGTGTTCTGATGGGGGGTTTAGCATGGTGTGGGGGTCCCCCGTATTGTGCAGCCAGCGGGGGTCGTTCTCTGTGATGAGACTGTGTGTTTCTGCTGGCTGTCTGGATTTGTGTTCTATGGGTTGGCAAGTGTGCTGTTTTAAGGGGTGTATAGGTGGTTTGTCTGCCCCATGCTATGTCTTTCAGTGTTTTTGCAAACACATTGACTTTGTCCTTCCTTATGTGTACATGGTCGTACAGGTCTCTGATTGTGATGGAGGGGTGATGAGCCAGGTGCACATTGGGCAGGCGAGCACATCCTTTGGAGATGTCAGCGTTGACTCTCTGGATGGTGTCTGGGTGAATGTCTCTGCGGGGTAGGAGGGTAGATATGGTGATCTTGGTGTTGGGGTAGATCTCTGTTGCCTTCTCTGCTACTCTGCAGATCAGCTGCCCAACTCTCTCCTGTTCTCTTCTCAGGTCGTTAGTGCCTGTGTGGATGATGATGTGTGAGGGTGTGCCAAAGCTGGAGTCAGAAAGTATTCTGAGGGCATCTCCTGTTATTGGGCACCAGAGTTTTGTTGTTTTACGGCCTGGAAACAGTTTTTCTCCTTGTAGGAACTTTCCATTGGAGTCCATGAGGATGGCAATGTCAGCCTCTGTTTTCACTGGCTGTTTCTCAGCTGGGGTTGTAGCTGTAGTGTTTTTCTGAGGGGGTTCTGGGTTTCTGGGGGTTGCAGGTGTTTCTGCTTCCCTTTGGCTGTTGCTGGGCTGTGATGGTTCGGTGGATGCCGGAGATGTGCTGCTGGGGTTTGGTTGTGTAGGTGTCGGTGAGGGTGGGGGGACTTTTGGGGCATTTGCAGGGTTAGAGAGACACCTCATCTGTGTTGATAGGGTCTCTATCTGTCTGGCCCTTTGTTGTAGCTCAGCTTTGAAGCTTGAGAGCTCCCTCCCAATGTAGTCTTTCATTTCTGAAAGTTCCTTCCCCATAATCCGTTGAAGTTCTTTGCTGTCTTTTTTTAGCATTTCCCTGTCTTGATGCAGAGTGTCCATTTCTCCCTTAAGTTCTTGGATGGACATTTTCAGCTGGTTTCTTATCTGGTCCAGCTGTTCTCTGAGTTGTTCGGTGTCTTTAGTGGTCAGGGCGTGGACTTGCTCACTCAGTTCCACTATTTCCATTTCAAGCAGTGCTAAGCTGTGTTGTAGCTGAATAACTGTGTTGTGTAATCCTGTGCTTGGGGGGATGCTGATGTTCTCTGTGGTTTCTGGAGTGGTCTTGTTCTTTGTGTTGTTATGGGTTGAGGGCTCATTCTGGCCAGTGACTTCTACTGTGTTTGTGTGGTTTACTTCATCTCTTTCCACCATTTCTTTTAAGCAGTGGAAGGTCTGCTCAAAGTTTGTGAGGGCAGCATTGTTTCCCTGTACCATTACAGTTCCATTTTGATAAAGGTTTATCGTCAGGTGTCTGTTCTCTGGGTCTTTGTCTGAGTCCTCATAAATGCACAGTTGTCTGCCTCTACAGATTCCATGTTTGGTGTGGTATGGGAACAGTGTGCAGGAAGCTGTGTGCCATGCAGTTGGGCGTTCTGTGTAGAAGAGCAGGTTTGTGGTGATGGCTTTGCCCTTGCTGTTTGAACTGTCTTTAAACAGTGTCTCTGGGTTTTCCTTCTTTATTTTGAGCTTGTGATGTTGTCTGCTCTTCTCAGACTGGATTTCTGGGGGGTAGGAAAAGGTGTGAGCTCCAGTCCCCATTGCTGGTGTTGCCATTGTGATGCCGTTTACAGGTCTTTGGTATTGATAGTGATGGCTCAGTTAATCCAATCAGAAGGTGTGAATGACAACGGCCCTCTTTTGTTATTTTAAGTTGCTATGCAGTTCTACAGCTGTAGTATGCCAGGAAACTTTTGCTCAAGTTTGTTTGCAGAGTTTATAAAAATCCAGTTTTTAGTTAAATCTCTCTTGACAAATTGATTATAAAATTTATTTTAGTTGAATTAGAGCACTTGTTGTCTTACCTCCACCAAATGGATAGTTGAGGGCCTATTGATTGGCTCTTTTCCAGTAGTGTGCTGTGTTTGTTTCCTTCTGAAGCCTTGTTGTAGGGTCCAGTTCAGTGTCCTTTTGTTTAGGTTCCAAACGCTTTCCTTGTTTTCATAAGATTTTCTCCTAATTTCTTTTTAAAAACTTTCTTTTTTGAGTGAACTTGTGTTCACTAGCACATTTTTTGTTAATTTTGTGTTTTTATCTTTGGTTTACCTCATATTCGAAGCAAGAAACTCTAAAAGGTTCAGGAGCTCTTGTTGTCCATGTCCTCTCTCTCTCTCTCTCTGCGTCTACTCTGTTCAGCGCGCGCACACACCTCTCTCTCTCTCTGCGTCTGCTCAGCGCGCGGCAGAGAGAGGAGCAGCGCTTTAATTCAGTTAAACACAGATATTATGTTGCTTCTCTAATTTTACATGCAAGTTGTAGGAGCCGTTTTGTATTCTCAATTAAGTTTGACTCATTTATTTTGATTAATCTTGTATTTCAAATATGATTTAAGTATATGAAGAAATCTTGTCGAATTCTTAGACTATCCTGTCACGTGTATTTATGTTGCTCCTCCTCCTTTACGCATCACTGTGGCGCGAAAGTGTAGGTCATAATAGCCAGGCAGCATTGTTTAGAAGGACAGAGTTAGAGGGCGGAGGAACGACAGTTTCTTCAATCACAAGCGATCACCTGCAATGGTACCGTATTATGTGTTCTGGAAGTTTTGTTTCGTAATTTGTTTTGGAAAGTAAACCGGAGATCTGGATTAATAAACCATGGGGTTACGTTGTTGAAACCACATCTCTGTGAGTGCTTTATGATCATGTGCATCGGGAGAGACTCCTCCTCTAACCTCAAGGGGCTAATGAAAGATGAAAATTAGCCGTAACATTTATTGAAGAAACTCATGCAAAGGATCGATGAGACTTGAAGGACTGCACGATGGATTATCTTCTCACGGATGTCACGCTGTTTACCGCAGAAGTGGAAGGACGCGATTGGTGAACGCTACAACATATTAGTCATGAGTACGAGATGCAATACAGACAAACGACACAACTGATTCAAGTTTGGATAAATGTTTGAGTAAACAGATGTTTAACATGAACAGCAAGTCAAAACAATGGCAAAAGGTCTACAATATGATTTTAAAAGTTAAGAGCGACAATTAGTTGATTGTAGCTTGTGTAAAATGGCTGATGAGGTCGTTCAGACAGCCGCTGAGGCCGAAAAGCTTTTAAAATCACGTATTGCATCGCGAAGAGGCAAATTAGGAGTGTGCACGAGGAAAATGAATGAAATTAAAGTTCTTCTGGTTGAAGGTGGAAACGTTGAACAGGTAGATGATTGCATGGCGACATTATTACTTTTCATCTCTGATTTCAAAAATGTGCATAAAGCAGTGCAAGAGCTTTTAGCAGGAGAAGAAGAAGAAAATGATCACGCTGATTGGTATGAGCCTAGAATAATGAATTTCGATTACTTTATTAAAGAAGTTGCAATATGGAAGAAAGAACAATGTGTACAAACAACAGTTGAACCAAAGGACAGCGTTTCTAACATTTCTAGTATATCTAAGAGGTCAACATCATCTAAGGCCTCTTCTGCAGCTAAATTAGCTGCAGCTGAGAAGGCTTCTTTGGAGGCACGTGCAAAAACTCTGCCTGATATACAAGCGTTACAGGTGGAAGAAGCCATTATAAAATAAAAAATTGAAATGGCAGAACTGCAAACAAAAATAGCTGCAGCAGATGCAAAGATCAAAGTGCTGAAATCTGATGCTGGACCACAAGGTGATGGCATGAGTGAATATTATGAGGCAAATAAGGAAGATAATGATAAACCTACACTCATTGATACCTCTGCATTGGAATTCGCTCCTGTGACCACATTACCTAAAACTCCACTCCAGAGAGTAGTTAGCCACGTGCAAAGTAACCCTCGAGCAGCCATAAGTTCATCCAGCTTACAGTCAGAGACTAGTGATGATTCTCATGAAGTTTTAGGCTTGATGGTTCAGAAGCAAAAGGAAATTACTGATCTTATGATTAGACAGCAAAATCTCTCGCTGTTGCCTAAGAGAGAAGTACCAGTTTTTGATGGTGATCCATTGTCCTACCAGTCTTTTATTCATGCTTTTAAGTATCTGATTGAGGACAAGACGAATAGTCACCAGGATAGGATCTATTTCCTTGAACAGTTCACAGCTGGCCAGGCCAGAGATCTTGTTCATAGTTGTCTCCACATGGACCCTCGTAGAGGATATACTGAGGCGCAGCAGCTTTTAAAGAAACATTTCGGTAATGAAATGAAAATTGCAAATGCTTATGTGGAAAAGGCGCTGAATTGGACAGCTATTAAAGTTGACGATGGCAGATCGCTTCATGCCTATGCTCTATACCTCAGGGAATGTGGCAATGTTATGCAAGATCTAGAATATATGGATGAACTGAACGTTGCATCAAATCTGAAGTTGATTGTATCCAAACTCCCATTCAAGCTCCGTGAAAGGTGGCGGACAGTAACTTATGAGATATTTCAAAGAATGAATACTCGTATTGGATTTAAACATCTTGTAGAATTCCTGGAAACTCAGTCTGACATTTTACTTCATCCAGTCTTTGGTGATATCAAAGATCCTATTCCAGTTAAAGCTACCATTTCAAAACCCAGAACAACTACTCTGAGGATGTCAAAAAGGGGCAGCAGCTTTGTGACTTCAGTAACAAGAGCGGATGAGCGGACAAGCAAGGAGGCATCCAAAGTACATCCGCAAAAGGACACCCAGGTTGCTGTTTGGACCTCATGCAATTTTTGCCAAGGTAAACATGAATTAACTGACTGCTCAATATTAAAATCAGAATCACAGGCCAGAAAGGTTGAATACCTGAAAAGGAATGGTCATTGTTTCGGATGCTTAAAAAGAGGTCACATGAGCAAAGACTGTAATAAGAGATTGGTTTGCCAGATATGTCAACGGAAGCATCCTACATTGCTCCATATTGACAATGTGAATTCAAAGCTACAGTCTTCGCCAACCTGGGTAGGATCAAAAGAAATACCAGTCAACAGTGCACTAGTATCAGCTGATCATGTAACAGGGGCCAGTAGAGAATATGCACTAGCTATCGTCCCAGTTCAAATTAAAATAGCCAAAGGCAGTAAGACCATTAAGACCTACGCCTTTCTTGATCCAGGCAGTTCGGCGACGTTCTGCACTGAGAAACTCATGAATCAGCTGAATGTCAGAGGACGCAGAACTGAAATTCTTCTGCGAACAATGGGGCAGGAAAGACCTGTTAAGAGCTATGAGCTCACAGGACTAGAAGTAGGTAGTATAGATGGAAAGGTATACATAGATCTTCCTAAAGTGTATACTCAACCCAAGATTCCTGTGTCAAAAGATAACCTACTTACCCACGATGATCTTGAAAAATGGCCCTATCTCAGGGAAATCGAATTGGAAAGAATCAACGCTGATATTGAAATTTTGATTGGAATTAATGTTCCAAAAGCAATGGAACCATGGCAAATAGTGAATAGTCAAGGAAATGGACCGTATGCGGTCAAGACGGCTCTAGGATGGGTGGTTAATGGACCACTCCATTCTTGTTCATCTATGAATGAAACTGGATTAATATCAGTGATGGCCAATCGCATCTCTATGGAGAAAATTAAGGACCTGCTTATCAGGCAATACAATCACGACTTTCCTGAAAAAGAATATGAGGAGAAAAGAGAAATGTCCGTTGAAGACAAAACGTTCATGAGCATAGTAACATCTTCAGTAGAACTCAAAAATGGACACTACCACTTACCACTTACCACTACCTTTTCGTGATACAGAAGCAACCTTGCCGAACAATTATGAAATGGCAGCTCAGCGCACGTTAAATCTCGCTAAGAGATTCAAGAAGGATCCTGCTTATGCTAATGAGTATAGAGCATTCATGGAAGATGTGCTGAGAAATAAATATGCAGAAAAAGTGCCACAAGAGCAATTGCAAAGGAGTGATGATCGTGTATGGTATATACCACATCATGGTGTGTTTCACAAGCAGAAAGCCAAACTTCGAGTTGTTTTTGACTGTTCATGTTCATACAAAGGTGAATCTCTTAACTCCAAACTTCTCCAAGGTCCTGATCTGACTAACCCACTTCTTGGTGTTTTGCTTAGATTCCGACATGAAAGAATCGCAATAATGGCAGACATTGAAGCAATGTACTATCAAGTACAGGTTCAAAATCATCATCGTGACTTTCTTAGATTTCTGTGGTGGCCGCAAGGGGATGTTAACCAGCCACTTGAAGTTTATAGAATGAATGTTCATCTTTTTGGGGCAGTATCATCACCCAGCATTGCCAATTTTGCTTTGAAGCAGACAGGAACTGATAATTCGGAACGGTACAGCTTACAAGTCATCGACACAATCAAGCATAGTTTTTACGTTGATGATTGTCTCAAGTCTGTGGCCTCTGTGAAAGAAGCAATCAAACTCACTAAAGACCTCAGGGAAGCATGCACCCTTGGAGGATTTACTTTGAATAAGTGGGTGAGCAACAGTTGTGAAGTCCTTGAGACCATCCCACAAAGTCACAGAGCCCCTCTTGTGAAACAGCTTGACTTGGATTGTGAAAAACCTCCGCTTGAGAGGGCACTTGGAATCCAGTGGAATATCCTAAAGGATGTCCTTACCTTTAGGGTAGCTGTCAAGAACCAAACGCCCACAAGACGAACAATCCTTTCTATAGTCAGTTCCATTTTTGACCCGCTAGGGTTCCTATCACCCTTTGTTCTCAAAGCTAAGCAAATCCTGCAAAGTCTCTGCCACGAAAAGTGTGGATGGGATGAAATAATCCCAATTGGAATGATGAAACCTTGGCAAAGATGGCTCGCAGAGTTAGACCAGCTAAGCAGATTTGAAGTGGACAGGTGCGTGAAGCCTGAAATGTTTGGTGTTGTAAAGACTGCTGAGCTGCATCACTTTTGCGATGCGAGTGAGTTAGGATATGGGACTGTAAGCTACCTCAAATTGACTGATAACAGCAAGAATGTTCATGTCACCTTTGTACTGGGAAAAGCCAGAGTAGTTCCTTTGAAACGGATTACAGTTCCTAGACTCGAGCTTGCAGCTGCAACACTTGCTGTGAAAGTAGACAGAATGTTGCATAAGGAACTTCACATGGAACTAAACAATTCTACATTTTGGACAGATAGTACAGTAGTACTAAAGTATATCCATAACCAAACAAAACGATTCCATACTTACGTTGCCAACAGAATTGCAGTGATACATAACCTCTCACAGGTACATCAGTGGAGGTATGCATGTTCTGGAGACAACCCGGCAGATGATAGCTCACGTGGGTTACAAATAGAATCCCTTCTGAATTCCAACAGATGGCTGTATGGGCCTCATTTCCTGACAAAAGAAAAATCTGAATGGCCCAAAATACCAGAGGATCTTAGTCACATCTCACCAGGTGACACAGAGGTGAAGAGGGAGATCACTATGAACTGCTTGAACCTACAGGATGATGCAACTGCCAGAATGATTGAGTATTACTCTTCATGGAGCAAATTATTGAGAGCAACTGCATGGTGGCTAAAGCTCAAAGGTCTCCTAATGCTTCGAATTAAGAAACAGTCTCTTACGGATTCCAAGTGGAAAGTGGAGCAACAAGGACTAACCCCAGAAAATTTGGATGAAGCTGAGAAATCAATTATTCGCTATGAACAACAGCGCTACTTTGATTCAGAGTTTACACACTTGAGGAAAGGCAAACTCATCAAATCAGACAGCTCCATATACAAGTTGGATCCAATTATTGATGAGGGCATCTTGAGGATTGGAGGAAGACTAAATAAAGCAGCTTTGCCGGTGAGTCTAAAGAACCCAATTATCCTGCCCAAAGAT
Organism: Aspiorhynchus laticeps; assembly: GCA_023376895.1. Lineage (NCBI taxonomy): Eukaryota > Metazoa > Chordata > Actinopteri > Cypriniformes > Cyprinidae > Aspiorhynchus > Aspiorhynchus laticeps. The sequence goes on along the minus strand of CM041797.1, from coordinate 50,123,375 downwards.
TCACATGTCTCGAAACTGATCCTGCGTGATATCCATCATAATGTTGGACACTCAGGACGAAGTCACATGCTCTCAAAACTACGCCAGAGGTTCTGGTTACCATCTGCCAACTCCTCTGCTAGAAAGATAATAAAATCATGTGTCTTTTGTAGACGAATGCAGGCCAAAGCTGGAGAACAGAAAATGGCCGACTTACCAGAGGATCGTGTTTCTCCTGACCTACCACCTTTCTCACATGTAGGTATTGACTATTTCGGACCTATAGAAGTTAAAAGAGGTCACTCTCATGTGAAAAGATGGGGAGTCATATTCACCTGCCTGACAAGCCGAGCCATCCATCTTGAAATGGCAAGTACACTAGACACAGACTCTTGTATCAATGCTCTTCGGCGGTTTCTATGTCGAAGAGGACCAGTCCTAACCATCAGGACAGATTGTGGCACCAATTTTGTATGCGCACAAAAGGAATTAAAAAACGCTTTGAACCAAATAGATCATCAGAAAGTTCAAGATGCATTGTTAAGCGATCATGTTAAGTGGATATTTAATCCACCATATGCAGCTCACTTTGGAGGAGTCTGGGAGAGACTGGTCAGACTGGTAAAGAAAGCACTGCTTTCAGTGCTAAAACAACAGACACTGGACGATGATATGTTACAAACAGCTTTGTGTGAAGTTGAATGCATTCTCAATGACAGGCCCATCACTACAGTGTCAGGTGACCCGAATGACCTTGAACCCCTAACGCCAAATCATCTTCTACAGTTGAAAAATAAGCCCCTCTTTCCACCTGGACTTTTCAGCAAGGATGACTTGTATATTAGGAAACGATGGAAACAAGTGCAATACCTTGCAGACCTTTTTTGGCAAAGATGGACCACTGAATATCTTTCTTTGATGCAGCAATGGCAAAAGTGGACTAATACCAAGAAAAACTTCAAGGTTAATGACATAGTAGTAATCATAGACAATACAGCACCAAGAAATTCGTGGCCTTTAGGTCGTGTGGTAAAGACCCTGCCAGGGCCTGACGGGCTCGTCCGTAGTGTTTTGGTGAAAACTAAAACCACTACGCTCCAAAGACCAATCACCAAGCTCTGCTTACTTTTGGAAGTTGAAGCTTCAGATTAAAAGGCTGACAATGCAATGTCGGCTTTCTATGGTCTGTTTAATATGCACGACTTCACATATATCCTGACAAACCTATACATGCCATGGCGTGCTCACACACCAGTACATATCCTTACATACATAGACTTTCAATTTTACACCACACGTACATTCAAAATTTGCACATACATGGACTTCTCATTTTGCACTACATTTACACACAATGGATTCTTTGTTTCTCTGTATGGAGCGTATATGATATGGACTATGGGGGGATTCATGGAAATTGTACAGAAAAATATGACAATGTACTGAGATTAACGAATGTAATGCAATGTAATTGATTTAATGAATGCAATATGAAATGACATTTAGTTTGATATATTGAACTTATGGCTAGATATTATCTGGAATGTATCTGGGCTCCATTGAATATTTTGTTTAGTAATTGTTCTGCTTATGGCGATAACAATTAGGGGCCAGGATGTAGGAGCCGTTTTGTATTCTCAATTAAGTTTGACTCATTTATTTTGATTAATCTTGTATTTCAAATATGATTTAAGTATATGAAGAAATCTTGTCGAATTCTTAGACTATCCTGTCACGTGTATTTATGTTGCTCCTCCTCCTTTACGCATCACTGTGGCGCGAAAGTGTAGGTCATAATAGCCAGGCAGCATTGTTTAGAAGGACAGAGTTAGAGGGCGGAGGAACAACAGTTTCTTCAATCACAAGCGATCACCTGCAATGGTACCGTGTTATGTGTTCTGGAAGTTTTGTTTCGTGATTTGTTTTGGAAAGTAAACCGGAGATCTGGATTAATAAACCATGGGGTTACGTTGTTGAAACCACATCTCTGTGAGTGCTTTATGATCATGTGCATCGGGAGAGACTCCTCCTCTAACCTCAAGGGGCTAATGAAAGATGAAAATTAGCCGTAACACAAGTATAGCCGAAATCACAACACAACTATTGTCTTTATCTTATGTGTATTTGATTTCATCAGACGACGGTGCGATTATCATGATTGTTTTGTGCAGATTAACATCTTGGAAGGGAGAGCTGGTTATGTCTTAATGGGTCACGTTTCAGTCACTATTTCATATTCATTCCGTTGTCTGACAACAGAAACAGTCAAATATACCAATGAAAACAGTTTTATTGAGAATTTAGCTGCATCAAAATACAGTATGTGGGCACAGAGAGGGAAACAAATGTAATAATAAATAATAAATGTACATTTTGCATTTTCAGAGGAAGAGCTGCCCTGTGTGCAAAATGACTTGTACATACACTATATTGTCAAAAGTATTGGCACCCCTTCTTTAGAACAGAAAAATGCACTTCCAAATCTGTGGCAGCAATGATGAGAACATAATTCATGTATTTAAAATTTGTATTGTTGCAACTGTTGTATTGTTGCAACGGTTGCAACAGTTTTGTAAGTGTCTAAAATGACTGAACCCATATGTACAAGTCATTGGTGTTTGGTGATGAGTTTTGGTCTCAAGGTCTGCATTTACAGTCACACCAGAGGTGTTAAACTGGGATTAGGACTTGGTTTTATGCAGACCAGTCAAGTTCTTCCACACTGACTCAATCAATCATTTTCTTTTTGAACCTTGTCTTATACACAGAGACATTGTCATGTTAGAATAGAAAAGAGTCCAAACTGTTGCTATAATATTAGAAGCACACAATTTCCTAGAATATCATTATATGCTTTAACATTAAGATTTGTACTCATAGAAATTACTAAAGTAGTCAAACCTGTTCATTAGAAGGGGGTGCCAATACTTTTGGCAATATAGTGTACATTTGCATAAAGCATCCATATTTGTCCATGCCCATGTTGAGTAGAGTATTAAAAATTTGAAAAGGATTGATTTAAGGTACATTTAGAACAAATAAAAATGCGCGATTAATTGCGAGTTAACTCATGGCAATCATGCGATTAATCGCGATTATAAAAAAAAAAATAATCGATTGACAGCCCTAATTTAAACTGATTGTTTTCTTTGCTCACACACAGACACCGTGTCTCCTCCGGATGCTTCAGCTGTACAGAGAGACACATTTTAAATATATTTAGCAGCAGAGCTACTGCAAGTGATTTTCAGTGCTGGATATACATTTATCCTTCATTGAAACTTCTGCGTCGTCGAGGAGAGCGCAGCTCACGGCTGCTTAGCAACGACAGACTTCAGGAAAGCTTTGGAAAGAAGGAGAAAACGTCTGGTGTTTTCCATGAGTTTTAGTCTCGACATGTGATCGGCTCCAAAGTCTGTCTACGCTGGACGAGACAAAGAGACCGCTGCAGATCATCTGAACTTTGTGTCAGTACGTCATAAATAAAGCGAGGCATCAGTTTCAATCAGATTGAAAACTGAAACTGAAAGGACTGCGCATGTGCAATGACACAGAATTAGCATGATGACGTATGACGCTCAGAACGAGCGGTTCTTCATTATGAATAAAGTGTTGTATAAATGTGTGTCCTGTCATTATAAAACTCTCCTTTAACTCAACAACTGTGAAGTGGAGCAGGACAAGTGCCAGCATTTGTGAAATAAATTTGATCACAAAGCTGACAGAGTAAATATGAGTTAAAAAATCGCTCATAATATTACCATTCACAGTAATCCACCTTTTCTCTGATTTTATTTATTTTATGGCATAATGCAGACCTCTTTAAATGTATAATAATGTAAAATACTGGCTAGTGCTGTACAGTAAAGAGTAAGCACACTTCAAGCACTGCCTTCACTGTAATAGTTCACTGTAACAGCAGTCAAACAGCTGGAACATTAAGCATTTATGATCAATAATTACTGAAGATTAAATGTGATAATACTATATTATTATTGTTATTAATATTACCAGTAATGTATGTCATTATTTTATCTTCATTCACAGTGAAAATGTCTGAATTGCAGCTTTACTGATCAATGCTGTCGACCGTCTCTTTGCTGCACCTGCTGCTGATTTAATGAACGAGTTTCACATGTGACTGGGTTGTGTTTACCGCAGTGATAACAGACATTTTACTCCACTATCTACTGTATTAAAAACACCTGTCGTGACTCCTTTAAGATTCTGGCCTGATATTTAGGAGAAGATCTCTCATTCAGGAACATTTATTTTAAAGGGTGTCAGATTCATTATTAAATATGATAGTTTAGTTAATGATAAAACACTCACAGAGCTTTTCTGCAGTTGATCACAGCTGGTATCAGTCTTCTTCTCCCCTCATCTGATGTGTTGTATTTCATGGGGTTCAGCTCATCCAGCGGCTCCTCTGACATCTGAAGCATGTAGGAGATTGTTGAGCACTGACCAGGAGAGAGTTTCTTCTCTGAGTGTTTGTCTGATTTCACAAACTCCTGAATCTCTCTGAACAGAGTCTGATCTTTCACTTCCAGCAGACAGAGGAACAGATTGATGGATTCACCAGCTGAGAGATCATGTAGATTTATGTTTTTGTGTAGCCTTTGATGGGTTTTCTTAAGCATATCAATTTCATCCACATAAAAATTAATTCCATCATCATCATAAACATCATTTTTTATCTTGTCTTTAATGTACTGTGTGGTTCTCCTGATGCTCTCTGAGCTGTTCTCTGTGTGTGTCAGTAGATCCTGTAAGAGTCTCTGATTGGACTCCAATGAGATGCCCAGCAGGAACCGCAGGAACAGATCCAGACGTCCATTCTCACTCTGGAGAGCTTTATATACCGCTGATCTTAGTATATTATACAGAGAGTCAATAGATCCGTATAATCTGAATTCACGCAGTGGCTCCTTGTTCTTTGTTAAATAGCAGTAAAGCACATAGAAAGCAGCGAGAAACTCCTGAACACTCAGATGGACGAAGCTGTATACTTTCCTCTGATGAATCACAGATTCCTGCTTAAAGATCTCAGTGCAAATCCCAGAATACACTGAGGTGTCAGTGACGTCTATGCCGCTCTCAATCAGGTCCTCCTCATAGAACATCACATTGCCCTTCATCAGCTGTTTGAAAGCCACTTCAGCAAGTTTCACAATCACTTCTCTGTTGGACTGCAGGAGTTTCTCTGGATCTCTCTCTTCATACTTCTGGTTCCTCATGATCTGAATCAGCAGGAAGTGGATGTACATTTCAGTCAGAGTTTGAGGGATTTCTGCACTCAGATCTTCTTCCAGGAGCTTCTGAAGCACAGTGGATGAGATCCAGCAGAAGACGGGGATGTGGCATATGATGTGGAGGCTTCTTGCTCTTCTGATGTGTGAGATGATCCTGCTGGCTTGATGCTGGTCACTGATTCTCTTCCTGAAATATTCCTCCTTCTGAGGCTCACTGAATCCCTGAATTTCTGTCAGACGGTGGATGTATTTGGAGGGGATCTGATTGGCTGCTGCTGGTCTGGAGGTGATCCAGATGAGAGCAGAGGGAAGCAGCTCTCCTTTCATGAGGTTTGACATCAACACACCCACTGATGAAGTCTCAGTCACATCACAGACTTTCTGAGCGTCTGGAAACATCAGTGTGATTCTGCTTTCATCCAGACCATCAAAGATGAACACAACTTTACACTCCTCATAAATCTTTGAGTCCAGATCTTGAAGTTCAGGATGAAAGTCCAGCAGAAGTCTGTGAAGACTGTACTGATGATCTCGGATCAAGTTCAGCTCTCGAAATGGAAGCACAAACATGAAATCTACCTCCTGATTAGCTTTTCCCTCGGCCCAGTCCAGAATGAACTTCTGCACAGAGACGGTTTTTCCGATTCCAGCGATGCCTTTAGTAAGAACAGTCTTGATCTGGTCTTTCTCCTCACATGCTGGTTCAGCTGAGGCTTTAAAGATGTCATTGCAGTAGATTGGAGTGTCTTGTGAGTGTTGTGTTCTGGCTGTTTTCTCCATCTGTAAAACCTCATGTTCTTCATTCACTCCTTCACTCTCTCCCTCTATGATGTAGAGCTGTGTGTAGATGCTGTTCAGGAGGCTTTCATTCTCCTGGAGTTTCAGTCCCTCAAATAATCTCTCATACTTGATCTTCATGCTGGTTTTGAGCTGCTCTTTGAGTCTCTGTAGTTCATCGTTCACTGGTTGAGGAGAATCCTGCTGCAGGTCTCCAGTCTGACCATCTTTAAACACTCTGCAGAAACAAGAAAACAGGATTTAATGTATGAAGAAAATGTTAATGAAATATTAAATCATTACAGATTTTACTCTTGTATTTTTCTATATAATTAATGCTGTGCATTTCAATTTCAGTATAAAATGTAAAATTCATTTTTAATAAGTTAAAAAAGTTCACAGTTAATCTTCCATCACTGAACTTTTGTTCACAGGTTTGTGGTAAAATAAAACACCCCAAACTTATCTCTCTGTGTGCATTTACTGTGTTTTTGTTTTGTTTATGATTGCCAGCAAACCCTGCTGTCTCCCTTCCACACACACACACACACACACACACACCATTACCACACACACATAACCATAAGGCTTGTAAATGGTTTTGATTGGCTAATGTCACTGAAACAGTAGGAAACAGTATTGAATAGGAAAAAAATGCCCCCTCACTACTGCACATGAGTAAGTGTTTTGAAAATATTATACATTATGAAATTGTTTACGATGCAGCTGTACAGTTCTAGTACAGTTGACTGCCTCATCTTTCAATAAACAAAAACTATCCACTTGTTCCTGACACTGAGATCCTTCTGAAGTCTGTACATCAGTCTGCGCATCTTTATACTGCATGATTATAATGGGTTTGCTTTTGATGTGGCACTTGCATTCGGCTGAAAGTGTCAGCCGTTAAGTGTCTGAATGCCAGTGGGCAGGGCCTATGGTGAGATGATGTATAACTATTTGCCAATGTCTTGCTGTGGAGACAGTGTATATTAGGGGTGTAAAGATATTCAAACCGAACCGGAAGAAATGCGATACACCACTCACGCTACATAACCGCAAAACTCTCAGGCGTATCGCGATACTCTCTCGGCCAACCCCACCTCCTGCTGAGACACTTCAAACGTGTATGGCGATGATGGTTTTGAATTACTTGAATCACATTGAAAAGGAAGGTACCACTAAGGGCAACGTCCAGAAAAAATCTGTCATATAGGCTGCTCAAAATTATAATGGAGAACACGACTGTAAAAATATGCCATGTTTCAGCGTGTTATGGAAATAATGCGTCAACAGAGTTCTATCTTCATGACTAGCACCGTCAAGTTCGCTTGTGCAGCCACTCACAGCCTTTTGTGAAACTGTAAATTGCAATATTTTGTTTATATATATATATATATATATATATATATATATATATTGTCGCGGGGTGAATGAGAGCACAGACTCTGAAATGCTGGAAGTTCCCCAGAGGGTGATTTATTAACACACACTGATCACACATGCTTAGAAGAATGGTGCTCGGTGCAGTAGTCCACTCTGTGCTCGTGGGGTGAAGTGTCGTGGTGAGTGTCACTCTCCAGGGGTGCAGTCAGACTCTGTGAGGTACAAGAAGAAACAAGCATTAGTTCTGCCTGGAGCTCGGTTGCAACTCAACTGGTGTGCCTCTTCTCCTGGCTTTTATGGCTGGTGGGAATGAGCTCCAGGTGCGCCAATCATCACGCACAGGTGTTGCTGATGTGTGATCAGTGCGGAAGCGGCGTTTCCAGGGCGATGCTGATCTGGAACCGGGATACTCGCAACATCCCCCCCCCCCTAGGCGTCGACCTGGATCTGTGGGGAAATACACAACTTGTTGTGGGGGTATTCTGGGAGGGGAGTTTGAGGTTACCTGCCAGACCTGCCCAACCGGACCAGCCCCGGGAGAGTCCGTCAGCATTCCCGTGGTCGGCCCCGGCCCGATGTTGTACCTGAAAGTGGAAGTCCTGGAGAGCTTGGACATCCATGGTCTGTGACGAGGGTGAAACGGCGGCCCCAGAGGTAATATTTCAACTCCAGAACTGCCCAGTTTATGGCCAGGGCCTCTTTCTCCAGCGCCGCGTACCTAGTTTCCACGGGGGAGAGTTTCCTGCTTATATAGACCACGGGGTGTTCCTCTCCATCCCGGAGCTGGGAGAGCACTGCTCCTAAGCCGGTGCCGGAGGCGTCGGTGTACAACATGAAGGGACAGCCGAAGTCTGGTGTATGCAGGACCGGGGAGGACGTGAAGGCCGTCTTGAGGGCCTGGAAGGCGGCTTCTGCTTCAGGAGTCCAGACTATCTTCTCTGGCTGCCCCCTTGTGAGGTCTGACAGGGGGCAGGCTATAGAGGAGAAGTTAGGGATGAAGCATCTGTAGTAGCCTGCCAACCCCAAGAATGCTCGTACCTGCGTCTTATTGATGGGACGTGGGAACTTCTTCACCGCCTCAACCTTCCTTTCCTGGGGCATGATGAGCCCTCTTCCAATCTTGTACCCCAGGTACTTTGCTTCGGTGAGGCCGAGGTGGCAATTCTTGGGGTTGACAGTGAGGCCAGCCCGTCGGAGCTCCGTCAACACCCTCCGTAGACGCTCTAGGTGAGTCTCCCAACACTCTGAGTGTATGATGACATCATCCAGGTAAGCCGCGGCATAGGCTTGGTGTGGCCGGAGCAATATGTCCATCATCCGTTGGAATGTGGCAGGTGCCCCATGCAGGCCGAAGGGTAGCACCCGGTAATGCCAGTGGCCATTGGGGGTGCTAAAGGCTGTCTTTTCCCGGGAGCTCTGGGACAAGGGCACCTGCAAATACCCTTTGGTGAGGTCTAAAGTGCTGATGTAACGAGCTTTGCCCAGCCGGTCCAAGAGCTCATCCACCCGCGTCATGGGATACCCGTGAAGGAGACTTCATTGAGCTTCCTGAAGTGGTTACAAAAACGGAGTGTGTTGTCTGGCTTTGGTACCATCACTATTGGGCTGGCCCAGGGACTACAGGAGGGCTCGATGATTCCCAGCTGGAGCATCTTCTGTACCTCCTCCTCTATAGCCAGCCGGCGAGCTTCTGGTATCCGGTAGGACCGCTGCCGTACTATGACTCCTGGTGGTGTGCGGATCTAATGCTCGATGACTGTCGTTCTACCCGGGGCCTCGCTGAACACATCCTTAAACTGACAGACCAGGGCCTCGAGTTCTGTCTTCTGGGTCGCCGACAGCTGCGGATCCATGTCTACTACTGGAGGGGTTGTCTACTACTGTATCTGCGTCTGCTCTGTTCAGCGCGTGCACACCTCTCTCTCTTTCTCTCTCTCTGCGTCTGCTCAGTTTCTCTCCCAGCGCGCGCACACACCTCTCTCTCTCTCTGCGTCTGCTCAGTTTCTCTCCCAGCGCGCGGCAGAGAGGAGCAGCGCTTTAATTCAGTTAAACACAGATATTATGTTGCTTCTCTAATTTAACATGCAAGTATAGCCGAAATTACAGCATAGCTATTGTCTTTATCTTATGTGTATTTGATTTCATCAGACGACGATGCGATTATCATGATTTTTTGTGCAGATTAACATCTTGGAAGGGAGAGCTGGTTATGTCTTAATGGGTCGCGTTTCAGTCACTATTTCATATTCATTCCATTGTCTGACAACAGAAACAATAAAATATACCAATGAAAACAGTTTTATTGAGAATTTAGCTTCATCAAAATACAGTATGTGGGCAAAGATAGGGAAACAAATGTAATAAATAATAAATGTACATTTTGCATTTTCAGAAGAAGAGCTGCCCTGTGTGCAAAAATGTAAACAGGTTTGTGTCAGTAAATTGCTCAGTGCAAAGAAAGAGAAGTAATGGGAACCTGGTATTTCTTTTTTCATGTGTCTAATAGACATGAACAAGTTCTTTGAAAAACATCTATGACCTTTGAAACATGTCTACTCTTCATGCTTTATGTTGACTATGGTTTCAGTAATAATAAGCATACACTATATTGCCAAAAGTATTGGGTGACCCCCTTCTAATGAACAGGTTTGACTACTTTAGTAATTTCTCTAGTACAAATCTTAATGTTAAAGCATATAATGATATTCTAGAAAATTGTGTGCTTCTAATATTATAGCAACAGTTTGGACTCTTTTCTATTCTAACATGACAATGTCTCTGTGTATAAGACAAGGTTCAAAAAGAAAATGATTGATTCAGTCAGTGTGGAAGAACTTGACTGGTCTGCATAAAACCAAGTCCTAATCCCAGTTTAACACCTCTGGTGTGACTGTAAATGCAGACCTTGAGCCAAAAACTCATCACCAAACACCAATATATATTATACACAGAGGCATTATCATGTTAGAATAGAAAAGGGTCCTGTCCAAACATTAAGATTTGTACTCATAGAAATTACTAAAGTAGTCAAACCTGTTCATTAGAAGGGGGCGACCCAATACCTTTGGCAATATAGTGTACATTTGCATAAAGCATCCAAATTGGTCCATGACCATGTTGATTAGAGTATTCAAAATTTGAAAAGTATTGATTTAAGGTACATTTAGAACAAATAAAAATGTGCGATTAATTGGGATTAATCGCGAGTCAACTCATGACAATCATGCGATTAATCACAATTACATTTTTTAATCGATTGACAGCCCTAATATATATATATATATATATATACAGTATATGAAGAGTTTGGTTCCAAAACGCTATAAATCCATTTTGATTAATTTGAGTAAAAATGTGTTTTCTTTACCAAGAAAGTGGCAAAAAATTACAAAATTCTAATCCAGATTTTGATTTTCAAAGATTTATTATAAAAACTTCTCTTTTTTTTTTTTTTAAATGCAATAAATCCATGACATGTATTTTTTATTTTTCTTCAAAATGCACTAAATCCATTGAATCAATACAAAAGTTATTTTTTCGTATTGAAAATATTGTAAGTACACAACAAAGTAAGTTGATCCACATATGACAGCCTCTGAACTCGGTCAATACTAATTTTATATGCAGGCACTGGACTAAAAACTAGTGCTGTCAATCAATTAAAAAGAAATTAACTAATTAATCGCACATTTTTCTAAAATTAATTGCGATTAATCCCACCTAACATTAAAGTTTTTAAATATACTTTTATATTGCTAGAATTTCCCATTCAATCTTCAAATGTTCAATGTACAAACAATATAAAGACAATATATTTTTTTATATTTCTTTAATTACATATTTTTTATGATTGAAGGCCAGCATCACTGATATCAATACTACTGATGTCTCTATCAAATTGTTTTTCCCCTTAATATTTAACCATTGACTGTAGCCATTCAGCATTACAGTATAATTGACAGCTATCAATTTTAACATTTATTATACTTAACTTCTAATTTAAGTGAATTTACAGAAAATGAATAGTAACCAAACACTAAATGCTAAATTAAATATAGATGAACTATAAAAGTTATTGATTTCCTCTTTTTTCTTTTGTTCTTGGATTAATAGACATCACAGCAGCTGGCTATTATTATTTGCCTGCTATTGCTTTAAAAGCTGCTGCTGCTTTCTGACTCACTTCAGGTCTTAAAGTCTCTACTAATGAGCGGACGAGTTGAATCGGGTGTGTTAGATGAGGGAGACAGTGCTGGGGGCCTCAGGAAAGTTTTTTCAGAGACATGTTCTTAAATATGACGCATATATAACATATTGCATGCACACAGTTTTAAGGCAGCTTTAATCGCCTTTTTGGTAACTTCATGCCTTAACTGATGGCATAACTAGGACATTGCATGCACGTAGTTTCTTTCGCTGTTTGATATGAAATGATACAGGCGCGCGCCGACACCTTTGTGCGTGTATTTGAAGAGCGCGCGCTACGAGCACAGTATCTTTTCCGCGCTCGTTTGACTCGCGCCTGGCGCGTAGGCGATGTTAGAGCGCGCGTCTGAAACGTCTCCCGTTTGATGTGGTCATAAAGACGTTCTGCATCTAAATAAACGCAATCCTTTTCAAGAAAAAAAGAGACAGAGGCAGCAGTTGTGAATGGGGTGGCCAACCCTAGCCCCCCCGCGTTAATTGCGTTAAATATTTTTAACGCGTTAATCTGAAAAAATTAATCTCCCGCATTAACGCGCTAATTTTGACACCGCTAATTAATTGACATGCGATTTGATTAGCTACTCGTGTGGTGTCAGGATTTTGGCTAATACAGGACACAAATGAATGATGCACATCAGATGGGATTTAGTGTGGGTATACGCAAAGCCGACTGATTAAGAAGTGGGTATATGCCGTATACCTGAGTATACCCTGAACTAGAGGGCTGCATTGGGTTTGGGCTCCCGCGGGACCCAACGCAAATCTCGCGGGAACGGGCGGTTTTACCTTTGCTGCGGGCGGGAGTGGGCGGTCAGAAAATTTTGCGGGAGTCCCGCAGGGAACGGTGGGATTTGCCGTGTAATAGAAATGCACGAAGTTGAGAAGAAAATTAAAGCGGCTGTTTACTTGACAAAAGCAAGGCAAGTCAGATATCTGGAAACAATTCTCAATTGTCACTGAAAAAAATGGCAAAGAGTTAAACTTAGTAAGTTGCGATAAATGCGCAAAAGTTCATTTACAATAAACATAAATCTGGCACCTCTGCCCTGAGGCAACATAGGCTACCTATTTTCTAAGTTCTATGTGTTTATTTATTTAATAAGTTAAAGTTATTTCATATTGTGCTTTGGCTTATTTTGTCAGTCCTCTGTCGTGTGTGTCATGTGTTCCCGCCTCTTGTGTCCATATTTGGTTTGTTTCCTGTCCTCGTCTGATGTGATTATTAGTTAATTCTTGTCCAGCTGTGTTTATGTGATTATGTGTTAATTACCCTGTGTATTTAGTTCCTGTCTTTTGAGTTTGATTTCATCTGGTCTACTCGTTTCTCCCGGTGTTCCCTGTCTATGTCAGCCTTGCCTTGTCTAGCCCTGATGTCATTAAAGACTGTTATTTGAGTTTACGTCCTCGTCTGCGTGTTTCTGTATCCTCCCTGCTGTGTTCACCGTGACATATTTAGCCTACTTAAACAGTTTGTTACCAGTAAACCTGTTTGTTTAGTTAATCGTTTGGTGCTTGTTGTGTATCATGCAGTAGGCCTACGTTTAAAAACTGAGATGCCGCTAGTTGTGGCTTTGTTTTAACGGTTAATGTTTTACAACACTAATAAAAAAAAAAATACCCAATGTTTTTGTCACGTGTGGTGCTTTGGTTTAGCATTACTTCATCTTATTTAAATGCAGTCATGTTTAAAGCCTGTTATTCTGGATGTTAACTTGAGCGAATATTTAGTCTGATCGTGTTTGTGTACATTTTTCACAAGCTCTGTGAAAGAAATGAGAAAGTCCGCGGGAGCGGGCGGGAGTGGACACAAACATTGTGGGCACGGGCGCGGGTGGGAGTGGAACACGCAGGTTGTGGGAGCGGGCGGTCCTGGTCAGAAATTCAGCAGGAGCGGGCAGGTGCGGGTTTAAGAAAACAGTCCCGCGCAGGGCTCTACCCTGAACTACACCACTGTATATAAATTACTCCATTCTGTGTTTTCACTAGTTACTCGCACCTGTTGCACTCCCAAAGTAAACAAAGCATTTTAGCATACCTGCTGTTTAGATACACCTAACCCTACCCGGTACTTTACATTTACATTTTTATTGAAAACAAATGCCTTTCCGATGTAATATGAGATGTGAAAAGGGAAAATAACGATTTTGGCAAAAGGCGGACGCGAACTCGGGTCGCTCGCGTCAAAAACAATATGCATTTTACCACCTGCGCCACTAGAAATGTGTTTTAATAAAACGACCGTCTTTTGTAATGTTGTGACATTAGTGGGCAGAGGTAATGTAAATAACCCCTGCCAACAAGGCAGCCTATTCCGTTAATTAAAAGGCACCAGACTACTGAAAACGGCATATACTCCAGTATTATTTTTTCTGGGGGAGGACCCACCCACATTTATTTTGCTTCAGATGCCCATGGTTCAATCCCATTTCTACCCCTTTCCCTTTTCTCTTTTGGTTGGAGGGGTAGGGGTAGGGAAAGGGCCAGGTAGCCCTTCAAACAAAGATTTTTCGGGACCACACTTCAAACGAAGGGGTATGTGAATTATCTCAGCATACACCGGCTACAGCGGCAATGGCTGCTCGAGCAAACAAAAACAACCATAAATATAAGCATTATTGGCAGTAATAAAAATTTAAATGAAAAATAATCATTTATTTTATGTTACATTCAATTGTGTGTTCATATTTATGGTCATATTATTCAAAGAAATGTTTGCAAAAAATCTCTAAATTTTGCTAATGTTAAACAATTACAGACTGCACAATAGTGCTATAACTTAGTTTCATGTCAGAGCAGGGCGATAACCACAATAGACATTGAGAGTGACTAGTCCCCCCAATAATTAGAAATTGCTAAACATATTTTTCTCAAATATGGCCAATTTGAGAGAGATAGAGAGATGAAAGTTGCATGTACGTGTGTCTGTGCGTCTCTCTTTACAATGAGTGAGTTTACTTCAAAAACAGTGATTTTATCCTCTCGTTGCTGGAAAATATAATGTAGCGATTCATTATTTAAACTTATTAATAAAAATCGTAGGGCAGCGTTGACCAGTTTCTTTGCTCCTGGATGTGTGAGCTGCACGATCTCCGATGTGTGTGTTTGTGTGTGTGCAACTTATCAGTATAAGCAGCACATTAATATAGAACTGCAATTAAAGGCTCTAATGCACACCAGCACACCAATATAGGTGTGTGTACTGTAGGAGCTAGACAACGTATGATGACGTGTAACGGTATAAAAGTGGTGTCCCAATTCTTAGGGGAATATTTTCACCCCTACCCCTTGACACTCTGTTTCAAGGGACAAGGGTAGGTGAAGGGGTATAAAATAGAATTGGGATTGGGCCTAAATCATGAGCAGCATCTGAGTGTGTGTAACTCAGAAACATACAGCACATACACACTATACTATATAAAAAACAGCCTTTCACAATTCACTAATCAGACTCAGTCATCTGACAATGGGATCAATCGTTTGTAAATGATTAGATCCCTGCATTAATAAAGCAGTAGTGTTGTGTCTCACCTGGGGTCAGAGGTCACTGCTTCATCACTGAATGTAGGAGGAAGATCCATGGATCTGTCACTCTTCAGAGACACACAGCTGTGATCAGGAGATGAAGATCTCTCTCTGTTCTTTCTGTTCTCCATAATGACAAACTGACTTCACACCTGCATATGGAAACATAAGAGAACAAATGACATAAAATTACATAACATTCTGACTATTCCTGTAATTCCAGTGAAAACAAAGCTTAATGCTGCACACACAATACCATTCAAGAGAATTCTGTGCTTCCAACCTTGTTGCAGCAGTTTGTGGAGGATCCTTTTCTGCAACAAAATGACAAAGCCATAAAGTAAATAAAAGTAAATGTCCACATAATGGTGTAGTGAGTGGGGTGGGGCCGAGAGCCGTGGGAGCGGAAGGATAAAAGACCGGTGAGTGGTGCAGGTGTCGCTCATCATCATTAACTCCACCGGCCTCGCTCCGCTCCCACGGCTCTCGGCCCCGCCCCACTCACTCACTACAAATGGTTTACTCTGAAGTTCAAGAACATGTCAGACTGTACAAAGCCCAGATCTGAACCCACATCAGTGCAGCGACACACATTCATTCTGAATCAGTGTTGATTCTCTGAAGCAATTCATTTAATCACTTGTTGCTAAACCTCCACTGAGCTAACATGAGCTCTAAATAACTGAATGTAGTTTTTCCTATGTCAGGATTCACCACAATATCATAAGTGGAAAGAGACCGAGTACGAGCGAAAGAGAAACTGGACTTTAGCTGCTTTAAATATTTGAATATTGCACTCTTATGCATCCATGTAACTGTAAGTTTTTCCAATATAAAAACAGGCCCACTAAGTTCTTAAATATCTTATTTATTACAATATTGATGTTTCAAAAGTAAAATTAATGTAATAATGTTAAAAGTAATAATGTACATGTAACTACTATACTAACAAAGTGCAGTAAATGGTAAAAGTAGTTTGTTTATGATTATGACAATGCAACAAAATATGATGATAACAAATACAATTTTTCAATATAAAGCAGCAAAATGGACTGTTTTTGTACAGCTAAAATAACGGGAACCTCGCACATTTAAGTTACAAATGTCTGCACCGTTTTTAGGTTAAAAATAAGGAGGATAGTTTGTGTACTGTAATCTGTAACAGTATATAGATTGGGCCTACTGTGAACAAATTTAGGATATGATGACACTACACATGACATCAAAGAAACAAGTAACGTCAGATTATTAATATACAAATCATTTAAAAGTCTTCTGTGTTTTAGTATGTGAAAGGGCTCATATTATTGTGCCTGACGCTCACAGGCTGATAGTTTCATCTGAATTCACTCATAATAAATAAAGTAAAATGACACAGGGAATAAGTATTGAACACTTTATTTAATACTTTGTAGAAAAGCCTTTGTTGGTGATTACAGCTTCTAGACGCCTCTTGTATGGAGAGACCAGTCGTCTGCATTGCTCAGGAGTGATTCTGGCCCATTCTTCCACACAAATGGTCTTTAAATCTTGAAGGTTCCTTGGGCCTCTTTTATGAACTTTGATCTTCAGTTCTCTCCATAGATTTTCTATGGGATTTAGGTCAGGTGATTGACTGGGCCATTCAAGCAGCTTGATTTTCTTTCTTTGAAACCACTTCATTGTGTCCTTGGCCTTGTGTTTGGGATCATTGTCTTGCTGAAATGTCCACCCTCTTTTCATTTTCAGCTTTCTGGTAGATGGCAGTAGATTTTTATCCAGAATGTCCCGGTACATTTCTCCATTCATCCTGCCTTCAATAATATGAAGTCTGCCAGTACCCCTTGCTGAAAAGCAGCCCCAAACCATGATGCTTCCACCCCCAAACTTAACTGTTGGTATGGTGTTCTTGGGGTGGTGGGCAGTGCCATTTCTTCTCCAAACATGGTGTGTAGAATGACTGCCAAAAAGTTCAATTTTGCTTTCATCTGACCATACTATAGTCTCCCAATAATCCACAGGCTTCTCCAAATGCTCTTTCGCAAACTTTAACCGAGCCTCAACATGCTTTTTGTTCAGCAATGGAGTCTTGCGTGGTGAGCGTGCATGGATGCCATGGCGGTTCAGTGCATTGCTTATAGTTTTCTTTGAAACAACAGTACCTGCTGATGCAAGGTCTTCCTGAAGTTCTGCCCGAGTGGTTCTTGGCTCTTGGAGAACTCTCCTGATTATTCTTTGGACTCCTCGGACAGGGATCTTACGTGGAGCACCTGATCGTGGCCGGTTTATGGTGAACTGATGCTCTTTCCATTTCCGGATAATGGCCCCCACAGTGCTCACAGGAACATTCAGCATTCTGGAAATGCGCCTATAACCATTCCCATCAAAATGCTTTTCAACGATAAGATTACGAAGATCTACAGAGAGTTCTTTGCTTTTACCCATCATGAAGTCTTTCCTGTGTGCCTCCTAGGTAATGAGAAGCCTTTATAGGCCATCAATTAGGACTAAAGCAGCTGATATCAATTAGTACTGATAGGGGGCAGGGGTTCTCTCTCAATACTGACAGATTTCAGGTGATCTCCTTGCTTTCTATGCCATTTTGTACCTTGTTATCTTCATGTGTTCAATACTTATTCCCTGTGTCATTTTACTTTATTTATTATGACTCAACTTGTATACTTAAATGTTCTGATTTCTTTGTATGAATTCAATATTTGGCTTGATGGCTACATCTGGTGGAAATTTTGTGTCAATAGCCCACTTAGAAATCCCCTTACTGATAAAAATGCTGATGTGTCAAATACTTATTTTCCCCGCTGTATATATATATATATGTTATGGGGTTGACGAGACGTGAGACGAGAGGATCCATTTGCAAGGCTTTATTATTAAACATGGTCAGAACACAGGCAGGGTCAGTACACGGCAAACAGGTATGGCAGGGGCAAAACACAGAGCAGTCCGTAGAGCAAGCGTGGGTCGACGATCAGCATACACAATCCAGAGGGCTAGGCAGAGAGAATAATCCAGGAGCACGGGCAAGAATCAGAACACGGGGAATCTAACTAGGACACTTGGGAAACGCTTTGTATGCAGGCTAGGCTAACAATACTCGGCAGTGAGTGGGAAAAAGTCCAGGGTTTATGTAGTGTGTGTGTGTGTGTGTGTGTGTGTGTGTGTGTGATTGGGTGATGGTGATTGTGAGATTGTTTTCAGGTGTGTGCGTGATCAGTGCAGACAGCTGTGTTGGTGCAGTGGATGATGGGAAATGTAGTCCTTGAGTGATCTGTGACTGACTGTGTGGTGTGAAAGTCCATGTGATGGGTGAGTGACCAGAAGTTCATGGCTTGGATTTGTGACATAGCCCCCCCCCAAGGAGCGGCTTCCAGACGCTCCTAAACAATCCTAGGAGGGCGGTGGAGCGGAGGCGGAACAGGGGGAGGGACGGAGGGCCAGGTCCATGTGGAAGCCAGGGCGGAGAGGATGGAACTGGAACCCACCAGGGCGGAGCAGGCGGATCTGGAGCCCACTAGGGCGGAGCGGACGGACCTGGAGCCCACCAGGGCGGAGCGGACGGGACTGGAGCCCCCCAGGGCGGAGCAGACAGGACTGGAACCCCCCAGGGCGGAGCGGACGGACCTGGAGCCCACCAGGGCGGAGCGGACGGGACTGGAGCCCCCCAGGGCGGAGCAGACGGGACTGGAGCCCCCCAGGGCGGAGCAGACGCGGGACTGGAGCCCCCCAGGGCGGAGCAGACGGGACTGGAGCCCCCCAGGGCGGAGCAGGCGTGAATGGAGCCCCCCAGGGCGGAGCAGGCGTGACAGGAGCCCCCCAGGGCGGAGCAGACAGGACCAGAGACCACCAGACCGGAGTAGGACCGTAGACCAGGCAGGAAACCATGTCTGAGTCTGAGATCTGGGGGGAAACAGAGACAGACAACACAGAGAGAGCAGAGACAGACAACACAGGGAGAGTAGAGACAGACAACACAGGGAGAGCCTTCTTGGTTTCAGGGGCCGTGGCTGAGCAGGTCTGGGAATCACCGGCGGCCTCCATAGCCGTGCCAAGGCAGGACAGGAAATCCCAGACGGCCTCCATAGCAGTGACAGGGCCGGACGGGGAATTACTGACGGCCTCCATAGCCGTGACAGGGCAGGACAGGGAATCACAGGCAGCCTCGATAGCCGTGACAGGACCTGACAGGAATTCATAGGCGGCCTTCGTAGCCGTGACAGGGCAGGACAAGGAATCACAGGTGGCCTCTATAGTCGAGACTGGGCCGAACATGTAATCACAGGCGGCCTCTATAACCGTGACTGGGCAGGACAAGGAATCACAGGCGGCCTTCACAGCCGTGACTGGGCAGGACATGGAATCACAGGCGGCCTTCACAGCCGTGACTGGGCAGGACATGGAATCACAGGCGGTCTCCATAGCCGTGACTTGGCAGGACAGGAGATTGCAGATGACTTCCATAGCCTTGACAGGACAGAGCGAGAGTTCATAGATGGCCTCCTTAGCCGTGACAGGACAGGGCGAGAGTTCACAGGCGGCCTTCCTAGCCGTGACAGGACAGGGTGAAAGTTCACAGGAGGATACCACCGACACCTCTGGAGGTTCTGCAGCTGACGCCGCCACCTCTGGAGGTTCTACGGTGGTAACATGACCGGCTGAGAGTACATTGCTGGGCGCCACCACCTTGCAAGGGGCTGAGGCGAGCACCACCACTTGGGGAGGTTCTGCAGCGGACGCCATCCCCTGGGGCAGTTCAGTGATGGTGTATGCGGCCCAAATGCAACATAACGCGAACCCTATCATGGGAAGCGCTTCAGACAGGGAAATTGTTCAGGGACAGGAGGGCCAAAGTGAGTGGATTTGGGGATACCAGCAGTGCGTACAGACACCAGCGGTGCATCCCTCACGCTGGATATCAAACAGGGAACTCGAAGGACTGACCTTAAATCTCTGGGTGGAATAGGCTCTGGCTGAGGAGCTGAGACGTGAAGAGGCTCTGGCTGAGGAGCTGAGACGTGAAGAGGCTCTGGCTGAGGAGCTGAGACGTGAAGAGGCTCTGGCTGAGGAGCTGAGACGTGGCGTGACTCTGGCTGAGGAGCTGAGACGTGGCGTGACTCTGGCTGAGGAGCTGAGACGTGGCGTGACTCTGGCTGAGGAGCTGAGACGTGGCGTGACTCTGGCTGGTCAGCTGTGCTTTGGTTGGACTCGCGACGATCAACTGTGGCTTGGCTTGACTCGTGACGATCAACTGTGGCTTGGCTTGACTCGTGATGATCAACTGTGGCTTGGCTTGACTCGTGATGATCAACTGTGGCTTGGCTTGACTCGTGACGATCACTTGTGGCTTGGCTTGACTCACGAAGATCACTTGTGGCTTGGCTTGACTCACGAAGATCACTTGTGGCTTGGCTTGACCTTTTGACATAGGCTGTGACTTGACTTGGTTCTTTAACATCAGCGGCGACTTGACTTGGCTTTTTAACACAGGCTGTGGCTTGACTTGGCTCTTTAACATCAGCTGGGACTTGACTTGGCTCTTTAACATCAGCTGGGACTTGACTTGGCTCGTGACTGGCAGTAATGACACTACGGGGTGTTGTTGTGACCGCCATTTTGTGAGCGTGCTCTAGCGCGGCTGTGATCACACACTTGGGTGCGGTGTCTCGTTCCTCCGCGACCCCCACAGTGAATGCTGAACCGACCGTCAACAAAGCATAGTCCAGAAACTGACTGAGCGATGAACGGGGACCCTCACGGGTTAGCTGTGATTTCAGTGGCTGATTAATGCCCTCACAAAAGAAGTCTATGAGTACACAGTCTGGCAGATCAGAAAAATGGGCGAGGTCTAAGTATTCTTGTATATACTCCTCGAGTGGTCGCGAGCCCTGCCTGAGGTTTAACAAAATTCGTGCAATGTCCATACCTGGCCAATATCCACTAGAAAAGCCGCTGGATCCTTTGTTGGCCGAGTATTCTGTTATGGGGTTGACGAGACGTGAGACGAGAGGATCCATTTGCAAGGCTTTATTATTAAACATGGTCAGAACACAGGCAGGGTCAGTACACGGCAAACAGGTATGGCAGGGGCAAAACACAGAGCAGTCCGTAGAGCAAGCGTGGGTCGACGATCAGCATACACAATCCAGAGGGCTAGGCAGAGAGAATAATCCAGGAGCACGGGCAAGAATCAGAACACGGGGAATCTAACTAGGACACTTGGGAAACGCTTTGTATGCAGGCTAGGCTAACAATACTCGGCAGTGAGTGGGAAAAAGTCCAGGGTTTATGTAGTGTGTGTGTGTGTGTGTGTGTGTGATTGGGTGATGATGATTGTGAGATTGTTTTCAGGTGTGTGCGTGATCAGTGCAGACAGCTGTGTTGGTGCAGTGGATGATGGGAAATGTAGTCCTTGAGTGATCTGTGACTGACTGTGTGGTGTGAAAGTCCATGTGATGGGTGAGTGACCAGAAGTTCATGGCTTGGATTTGTGACAATATATATATATATATATATATATATATATATATATATATATATATATATATATATATATATATATATATAAAGCCTTAAATATGATTTTTATCCCATATCAAAATTCTTGATGCACTGAAATTTCATAATTTTTGTTACCAATTTCAATATCACAAAAGTTAATACTAGCCTAAGTAAAAATAAGCTTACTGAAGACAAGTAAAGTCACAAATTAGGCTACAACAGAACAAGATCATAAGAAATCGAGCTTCTTGAAATACTTAAAGCACTGAATAATATTGATGTATAAAGAAAAAGTACAAATAGACTGAATGGTGTCCACTGTATTCAATATACATTCATTCTTATTTATTTTAGAAAAGTGATTCAGTCAAGGACAGTAAGTGATTTCTTTCTGATGTTTGATTTACATTATTGACACAAATGGCAACAGCAGATATTAGGCTGCTTTAGAGGAATAGTTCACACAAAAATGAAAATGCTGTTGTTGTTCTAAACCTGTATGAGATTCCTTCTGCTGTTGAATGCAAAATAATATTTCTGGAACAATACTGGTAATCAGACAGTTGCCCCCATGACTTCCATAGAATGAAGTATCTTCTTTTATGTTGAGGAGAACAAAGAAATTCATAGAGATTTAGAACAATTTGAGTTTAAGTATATGATGACAGTATCTTCATTTTTGGGTGAACTAGCCTTTTAAGATCTCATCCTATCCAGGATCTCATTTCTAACACTACATATGCTTTATCTTTATATATTAACGTTCATTTAAGACACAAATAACTGTGTTTACGAGGGTACTCGCAAAGACGAGAATGTTTTACACATAGCTGTGTATTTGAAAGTTTAATATATTTAATATAATTATATCGCAATACGAGCAATATACTGTACATCCAGTTAATAATCAAACTAACCTAAAATCTGTGTGGACGATGACGCGGTTTGTTTGTTTGTTTTCTCCTGCTCTGCGCAGAATAAAAAGTGGACAGCTGTGCACGGTCCTCTCGCTGTTCCAACAACTTCCACTCCATCATTAGCTTTAGTAAAATAACCCAATAGCTGGGGATTTTACTGACTATAGCCCCTTTCGCACCGCTTTAGTTCCAGAACTAAAAGTACAGTACTAAAGTACTGGGACGATTTTGCGCGAACTATTTCCCAGTACTATTTAAAGGGTTGCATTCCCACCGACAGCGGGTACTAGGAGGTGAGGTAAGCCGGTCGACAGTGACGTCATTTGTGTGCGGCGTTCAACAACGACAACAAAGAAGAACAACGACGTTAACAACAGGAGGATGAGGACGCTGTGATCGGAGCTGTGTTTTTGTTGTGTCTCGTGGGTTTCACAATAATGGACATGGAATGTCGACGTATACCTCAAGCGAGTGAAAGATCGGAAAGGAGGACTAAGAAACCAAAAGCAGTAACGTTAGTGTATGTGTTTTGTTCAATAAATAATTTTAAATGGTACACTATTTTTGTCTGTCCATGCTTTTTTATGACTGCATAAGCCATATATACTACATTAATTACATATATACTAACTTACGTTTCTCTTTTATTTTGGTTAAAAATACCTTTTTGGGATTAAAGACATCGCAATTTTTTAACAGCTGCTATCTCATCATTATGTTCTGCAACAAGGTGATTATCAGCACAAATAGAAAGATTAAGCACACGTCTTTTGTTTTGTAAACTTTATTTACATTTTTGTAAACTTTATTTACATCCATTCTTGCAAAATATAAGTTGATACAATGTTTACACAGTACGTGTTTACACGGCGTTTTAAATCATGGCGGGTGAGGGTGTTTTCGTACGCGTTTAGCCAATCAGCGTACACTTACGTCACGATAGTTCCTACGAACTGTTTTAGACGCTACTCTGAAGTAGGAGTTAATTTAGTTCCTCCAAACGGAGTTCCAGGAGCTAAAACAGTTCCTAGTTCCCGCGGTGCGAACACGACAAAAAGTGGGTAGTTCCACAATTAGTTTGGGTACTATGAAAAGGTTCCTGCGGTGCGAAAGGGCCTTATCTTGTGTTTTTTTTTTCCTGTTCTTCCTACTTGGAGTTTTTCATTTTTTGAGCCCCTCTCTCTCAGAATTGCTGACATTTTTACTTATCGAATATTGTTCCTTGCGTGACCATTTCCATATTACTCCAGAACGAAGTGAAGAGTGGAGGTGAATGGAGACATACTGGGCAGCGATCACCTGATAGATACGTCGTTCAAAAGTCAAATACAGAATAAATGCATTTGATTGGTAAACCAAATTCAGACTTCACATTTCAATCTCAAATGGTAATGCATGGAATATACGGAAAAGCTCAACTAAATAACAGCGCTAATAAGTGGGGGCGTGGTGGCTTTGGCGATCGGCGCGCCAGTCAATCCCACAGCCAATCACGGGCCCCCTCCTTGCTCGGGCCCCGGGGCTTCAGCCCCGCCTAGCCCAATGGTTAAAACGACCCTGACTGTAAGACACTTGAATGACATTTTCTCCTCAAGATGCTGCTCCTCCAAATAATATGCAGCATAATAGCAATAAATTATAGTCTTTCGATGAAGCTGTTTGCTATAATAAAGTAAATCAAAAACACTTTGCAGAACTGGAATAATATTATGTGACACTGACGTCAACTGAAAACCTAGGAAGTCCTTCACCACAGGAATTATTGCACGGCTGTACAACAAGAAAACAAATGAAAAAATAAATACAGCTACAGGCATGCAAGCTAACAGACATCTTGATCTGTCACAAATGTACTTGTTTTACTGATGCTAAATAGCTCATCAATAACTGGATTTTAGGCTTTTGACAAATGTTTAATAAAGTGAGTTTATCGTTTGACATTTGTCAGCTATTTAGTTTCATACTAAACTGTCTGCACATTTCATGTTTTGAGGCCAAAACAAATTAATTAAAACAAATTTCATGTTTTGAGGCCTAAACAAATTTGAGGCCAAAACAAATATCTGCGTAACAAGTATAAAACTTTATAGGCGTTTTTGTTTTGTTGTTGTTGAACATACTTCTGTCGTTACAGGTGATGAAATCCCCTCTATATTATTTTTTAAGTTTAATCTGTACAATAATACCAGCATCATGTAGTGCAAAAGGTTTAATTCAGGGCTCGAAATTGCGACCATTTTGGTCGCATATGCTCCCGAAATGTAATCTGTGCGACTCCAAAATATATTTGGGAGCATTTGTGCGAGTGCAAATAATTGTTGTGGTGCGACCTCTACAGTTCTCTGCTAAACATTCACGAATTACTGCACAGCATGTGCCACGTGACAGGGAGCTAACTTGGAACTAGGGGTGTGCGATATAACGATTTTTGATCGTGGACGATAAAAATGTCTCCACGATCTGCTTTTGAAGAAATATTGTAGTATCGTGCTACAGCACATTCTTTCAGTTGCAGTTCTGGTGCCGCCGTCTGTATGTAACGTTACTGTACAACGCCACATCCATTCAGTGTTAACTCAGCGGTAGAGTTACACTCACGAAACACTGCACTTATTCACAATCACAAAAGTACATTATTTGCGTGTGTTTTAAAGCCTTGCCGGTTAAGCTTTTCATTCACGCGCTGGTCTGACGTGCGCTTTTTCTGAGCTCGTGCACCTGAAGCGCGCAAACTGAAAAGCCTGTCTAACAGCACCTGATTACTGAACTAAGTTATCTTTTGAGCTAATACGGTCAAAACACACAAGATTTACATATAGACTCAGTTAGTTATGTCTAAAATAAAAGTAAACAGCTGAGAGGAACGGATGCGTGCCTGTATATTAGATGCGTGCAGGTCTTAAAGGGACAGAACTAAACATGCAGCCAACCGTCATTAAAGGGATAGTTCACCCTAAAATTTAATTTGTCATTATTTACTCACTCACATGTTGTCCCAAACCTGTATTAATTTCTTTCATGTGCTGAACACAAGATAAGATATTTTGAAGAATGTGGGTAACCAAACAGTTGCTGGTCCACTTGATTGTAGGATATTTGTTTTTACTATGGAAGTCACTGTGGACCAGCAACTGTTTAAATAGCATTTATGTTCAGCAGAAGAAAGAAACTCAGGTTTAAAACTAATTTTGAGTGAGTAAATGATGGTATTACTATAAAACACTGACAGAATCAACAGACAGATGACAACATTTTTATTCTTTAATGTTAAAACAACAAAACACAAAGAGAAAGAAATAACTAACCACTCTTGACTGAAAAAATAATAGTTACTTTAATAGGAATCAATCTATATAGTGATTTATTTTTATATTTGTTCACTCAATTTCTCGAATGCTCCTGCTAAATATGCCTGTTGTACCTGAAAATAAAACACTGTTTATTTTATTTGTATATTATGTGTATTTGTAATGTGTATCTTTGTTCTTATTTTTTAATAACAAAGATAAAATAATGACAAAGATTTTTATCTTCACCCACTTTGGCCTAAATATCCACCATTCTTTTTTATATTCTGTTACCTTGAAAGGTTTTGTCTTTATAATAGGGAAATTAGTCTGGCCATACTGCTCAGACAAAATAATAAAACTAACATGACAAAGAATCGTGATAAAATCATGAAATATTGATATATTTTTGCCATATCGCCCACCCCTGCTTGGAACTGACCGGTTTTGTGACTGCACTTGCACAAACTGCATTGAAATCATTTTCCAAAGTTTCATTTGTGTGGAAATATTGCCAAATAACAAACAGCCATTAATGCTGAAGACGGACACAAAGAAAAGAAAATACTGTAGCAGCCTGAGCAAGCTCAACGATCACATGTGAAATATGGAAGGGAAATCCTAAATATTGAATTGGGAGTGGGGGTTTATATGAATGTATTTCTGAGGGGTTTTGAGAAAAGTTTAAATTACATTTTCTTCTCATCTTGCCTCTGTATATTGCATGTATAAAAACAAAGCACTGCAGCTTAAGGATCAGGTTCAATTGATGAAGATTTTTAATCATCAGGAAGGATGTTGCCAGCCCTTCCGCTCAATTGGCAGTTTTGTTGCTCCTTAATATTCAGTGGGTGCTCCTAAAAATTTTTTGGTGCTCCTAACTTCTTGAAGTTGGGAGCACCAGTGCTACCAAGTAAAAAAGTTAATTTCGAGCCCTGTTATTGTAATGGACGGAATTGAAAAATCCGCGACAGATCGTTCACATAAATGGCAAAGAACTCACAACTGTAACACCAGCCAAAATTAACATTTTAATTGGTAAAGAATCCGTAAATTGATCTTAACTATAAGCAGAATCACTAGAGCTCGATATTATTACAGGTCTGAAGATGAACTCGCAATCATCCAATTTTAGATGCGTCACAACTCACTACAACGGTTTAAACGTCGAGTTTAGTATCAACGCGAATACATAAACATTGTACAATAATAAGACATGATATCAAAAGCTTATAACTGAACTTACCGTAATGTGGTATTTATGCCAGTTTGTAAGTCTTCAAAATGTGAATTCGCATTCAGTAATTCTGACTTTACTTTCGGTTTTGACACAAAGGCGTATCCTCAGGACGCAGACGCGCATGCTCAAGAGACCTCAGGTGTCAACAACACAGAAACCCCCCCATTTATCTTCTTTCGTTTCAGTCTATCGTTAAATGTGTTTAGCGCCATCTACTGCACTGGAGTGTGTCACATAATGGCTTCAATCTCTAATTACATTCTACTGATTTAGTCTCATGAAAAAAAAAAAATGGATCACTTTCTAAAGGTTTTAGACGTCTGAAAAAAAAGTTGGGATACTAACCATAGATTTGTTAGCCTGTACATGATTCAAACATCTGAACTGATGAAGTAATGACTTGACCATGAATGGACACTTCTGAAAAATCCAGTGAACATGCCTAATAAGAAACTTATTTACATAATACACACACTTTCCCATTTGATTTGTGCAGACCTTACAACAACATGTATATTACTAATGACAAATGATAAGCACTAAAACCACTACTAAACAACTATTAAACTACTTAAAGACATCAATTCACATTTAATTTAAATTACATTTTTAATGAGGTATTTCTTCTACCTCAAAAGTGCATGGAAGGAGGAAAGATGGCTAATGGAAACACAAACTGTCATACTAGAGAGTTGGTCATCTTCATATTATTTGCACTGCAAAATCTTTTTTGTAGGCTTTAATGTGGTTTATTATTAATTATATGAAAATGTCATGTTCTTCCACTTCCAGTCTTCCAGTTAAGCATTAACCTTAATACTGCTGGATACATCTAGTGCAGCAGCTTATATTCACATCCATGACAGAATGTCAAATGCTCAAATGCCAGCTTCTTCACCCCAATGAATGTAAAGAGCGGGGGATTGAAAACCACTGCTCTTGAGTGTACGTGGACAGAGAGCACATATTTACACCACGTTTATTGTTCTGAATCCTGACATGTGCATGGAAAATAGCATACACATATTTTAATGCCCATTTCACTAGTTCACACTTCCAAATAATCAGAGTAAAGTGTTTGCGTATTTAGTGTGTTATCCGAGGAATGGATCCTAACCCAGAGTCCTCCCCATATCCCAGACTGGGACAGGAACAGTGGAGAATTTTTTTCTTTCAAAGGCATCCGTGACTTAATTCACAAGAACAAGAAACTCAACACATCCTTCAATCACCGACAACCTAATATCTCTGTATAATTTTGTCGGTGATTGAAGGATGTGTTGAGTTTCTTGTTCTTGTGAATTAAAGGGATAGTTCACTTTGAAATTAAAATGTGGTATCTATCAGCTTACCCCAAGGGCATCCAATATGTAGGTGTCTTTTGTTCTTCACTAGATCCAATTTTGATGTTTTTAGGTCAAACCGTTCTAGTCTGTCAGTCATATAATGGCAGGTATAGGTCACGGTCTCTATAAGAGGGAAAAAGAACATGCACAGAGAAATCCAAATTAAACAATTCCCCATCGTAACTACACATTGATGGCCTAAGACACGAAACGAGCGGTTTGTGTGAGAAAACTAACAGTATTTATATCGTTTTTTACCTCTTGTACACAACCATGTCCAAGTGATCTGAGTGCACACACACATCCGGTGTGTGACGTGTGTGTGCGCGCGCTCTGGCTCACGCTGCATTCACACGGGGCGTCAGCGCTTGACGGAGGGCGTGTCTGAAGCGTGGTGCTGACGCAACTTTTCAAGCGCCAACGGAGGCGTCAGCCAATCAGATCGCCTCATGCAAATACCCAATCCCGTTCATGCAACACCAGAGAAGTATGTGATTGGTTGTTGTAACTATGACGGCGCGTCAGCACCACGCTTCAGACACGCCCTCCGTCAAGCGCTGACGCCCCGTGTGAATGCAGCGTGAGCCAGAGCGCGCGCACACACACGTCACACACCGGATGTGTGTGAGCACTCAGATCACTTGGACATGGTTGTGTACAAGAGGTAAAAAATGATATAAATACTGTTCGTTTTCTCACACAAACCGCTCGTTTCGTGTCTTAGGCCATCAATGTGTAGTTACGATGGGGAATTGTTTCATTTGGATTTCTCTGTGCATGTTCTTTTTCCCTCTTATAGAGACAGTGACCTATACCTGCCATTATATGACTGACAGACTAGAACGGTTTGACCTAAAAACATCAAAATTGGATCTACTGAAGAAAAAAAGACACCTACATCTTGGATGCCCTTGGGGTAAGCTGATAGATACCACATTTTAATTTCAAAGTGAACTATCCTTTTAAGAGTTCTGCTTTAGAAGAAGAGCTCACAGCACCAGCTCCTGAAGGTTTCTCTTCATCTGATGATGCTGGTTTTCGTCTCCTCTGCTATTGCTTCTGGGAAAATTACCAGAATTAAACATTTCCACAAAGATATACTTTACATGTACTATAGAATGCAGACAATACAACTTACCTTATTTGTTGTACTGATTGTTTTAAATTATAATTAGTGCATAAACTGTGAAGTGTGCATTTGTGTTCATCATTGCAAGTATAACTGAACTACATATTCTTCAACTAATGAATGGGGAATCTTTGATGTTTATTTTATTATCTATTGACTGATATTGCTGATAATGATGATTGCACAACAATGTGTTGTCACAAAGAAGCAAGTGACTAGAGCTCATGAAGTTCACTTGACCTGAGCAGCTAAAAGTGTTTAACCTGAAAACAAAACAGAGCCACACTAAAAGCAGGACTGTCCTGGAATTACACTTAATTATACTGGTGTACAGCATTAATAATGTTAGATTTGTTTGCATCATTGTCCTAAACAGTAAGTTCATGTTCACACCGGATGAGCTCAGTCGACACACTGTAATGAGAGCAACAAACTGCAAATTGTAGTATTTTGACAGTAATAAAACCATCAGCAGCAGATGAACTGTGTTCCTCAGGGACGTGCAGAGAGTTCCTCAGGGGCAGGGGCTCAAATGTAAAATAGGGGCAATGTAAAAAAAAAAATTATAGGTCAAAAGTTTGGATACATTGCTATTTTATATTTTTGCAAGAAGTCACTTATGGTCATCAAGCCTGCATTTATTTTCTCAAATTTTTAATACACTTTAAAATACATTTTATGCAATTCTGATTTACTTTTTTTCAGGATTCTTTAATAAAAAGTAAAAAAAAGCACATCACTTATTTAAAATATAACATTTGTAACAATATATGTTGAAAAGCTTGAGGTCAGTATTTTTTTTTTAAAGAAATTAGTTTTCATTAAGCAAAGATTTGCTAAAAAAATAGATACAGTGATAGTAAAGATTGATATTGTTAGAAAACAACTTTATTTTGAATAAATCCTGTTCTTTTTATTTTTTATTTATCAATGAACCCCCAAAAAAGTATCATGAGTTACAAATAATAATAATAATAATAATAACAAATAAATAAAAATAAGCAGCACAACTGTTTCCAATATTGTGTTACGAACCTCCCAGTTGGTCTAGGGGTAAACGAGGTCATAACAAAATAAAAATAATAAGGTCTGACGGTCACATCAATCCCCTGATCCAGAAAAGCACAAACACAAAATTAATCAAATTGCTTTTTTTATTAACATCAAAGGAAGCAAATCTTCAGGAGAGGGCAAGGCCAACATAATAAACAAAACTCTCTAACTGCTAACGAATGCTTTAAATAACCTTAACCAAAAGAAAAGTAAATAAATGACAATGTCTTACCTTACTCCCTAACTACCATAAACATAAGCAAAATCTCAAGTTCAAAGAAAATGGCACCCTCTCCCTAGCGCTTCAAAAAAAACAAACAAGAATATTTACACACAAATTCAAAGTTAAACTAAATCATTAACATACGGAAAATACACCATCGCGTTCACACGCTCTCTCGCGATTGAGAAATTAATTCTCAAAGTTAAGAGGTAAAGGCCACACTCGGCCACACTGGACAAAAAAGAACAATTCTGGATCAGGACAAAGAGTGAGCGCGTAGCCGTCAGCACTCTGGCATTGTTTCTTTGCTGTCTTATACTTTTGGGTATTTCTGCGGCGTTCACTCAGTACTGATAAATGATGAGCATCAGCTGGAACCCAATTAGCAATCTGCAACAGGGAGAGAGAGTGAGAGCAAGAGAAGAGAACAAACATGCAACACATAACATGCCCAATAGGTGACATCACTCTCCCAAGATAGCACGTTTTACAAATACGTCCACAGGACGTAACAATTGATAATAAATCAGCATATTAGAATGATTTCTGAAGATCATGTGACACTGAAGACTGGAGTAATGATGCTGAAAATACAGCTTTGATCACAGAAATAAATTACATTTTTAAGTATATTAAAATAGATAAACATTCTTTTACATTGTAATATTTCACAATATTATTTTTTTCTGTATTTTTGATCCAATAAATGCAGGCTTGATGAGAATAAGACACTTTCATAATGCTGCATAATAATTGGTAACATAATAAAGTCCTTTCATGTCACCATTTCGCCAGCCTACACTTCACATAATAGGCCTGTAGGTGGCACTTGGGCTTCATTGATAGTTTAATGAAAGAGTAAACGGTGCATCATACATAAATGTAAGTGAATTGAATACTGATTACATTATTGCGACTTTTGGCGCTGCGA
Organism: Aspiorhynchus laticeps; assembly: GCA_023376895.1. Lineage (NCBI taxonomy): Eukaryota > Metazoa > Chordata > Actinopteri > Cypriniformes > Cyprinidae > Aspiorhynchus > Aspiorhynchus laticeps. Next base: position 50,091,632 of record CM041797.1, on the reverse strand, counting down.
GGTTTTGTGCCGTGCTTTTGTAGTCATTTAGCATCCATTTCTCAGTGATGTAATTTGATTTATAAAATGAGACACACCGCAGATCCAGATCACTCCACAAATAAGCTCATATGTCCCATGTAATTTTCAACCGATTTATGAATAAGAACGGAAAATGACCGCTCCGTTAGGGCAAGACGAGGACTTATAGACGGCCTCCATAGCCGTGACAGGGAGGACGAGGACTTATAGACGGCCTCCATAGCCGTGACAGGGCAGGACGAGGACTTATAGACGGCCTCCATAGCCGTGACAGGGCAGGACGAGGACTTATAGACGGCCTCCATAGCCGTGACAGGGCAGGACGAGGACTTATAGATGGCCTCCATAGCCGTGACAGGGAGGACGAGGACTTATAGACGGCCTCCATAGCCGTGACAGGGCAGGACGAGGACTTATAGACGGCCTCCATAGCCGTGACAGGGCAGGACGAGGACTTATAGACGGCCTCCATAGCCGTGACAGGGCAGGACGAGGACTTATAGATGGCCTCCATAGCCGTGACAGGGCAGGACGAGGACTTATAGACGGCCTCCATAGCCGTGACAGGGCAGGACGAGGACTTATAGACGGCCTCCATAGCCGTGACAGGGCAGGACGAGGACTTATAGACGGCCTCCATAGCCGTGACAGGGCAGGACGAGGACTTATAGACGGCCTCCATAGCCGTGACAGGGCAGGACGAGGATTCACAGATGGCCTCCATAGCCGTGACAGGGCAGGACGAGGACTTATAGACGGCCTCCATAGCCGTGACAGGGCAGGACGAGGACTCATAGACGGCCTCCATAGCCGTGACAGGGCAGGACGAGGATTCACAGATGGCCTCCATAGCCGTGACAGGGCAGGACGAGGACTTATAGACGGCCTCCATAGCCGTGACAGGGCAGGACGAGGACTTATAGACGGCCTCCATAGCCGTGACAGGGCAGGACGAGGACTCATAGACGGCCTCCATAGCCGTGACAGGGCAGGACGAGGACTTATAGACGGCCTCCATAGCCGTGACAGGGCAGGACGAGGACTTATAGATGGCCTCCATAGCCGTGACAGGGCAGGACGAGGATTCATAGACGGCCTCCATAGCCGTGACAGGGCAGGACGAGGACTCATAGACGGCCTCCATAGCCGTGACAGGGCAGGACGAGGACTCATAGATGGCCTCCATAGCCGTGACAGGGCAGGACGAGGATTCATAGACGGCCTCCATAGCCGTGACAGGGCAGGACGAGGACTCATAGACGGCCTCCATAGCCGTGACAGGGCAGGACGAGGACTCATAGACGGCCTCCATAGCCGTGACAGGGCAGGACGAGGACTCATAGACGGCCTCCATAGCCGTGACAGGGCAGGACGAGGATTCATAGGTGGTTACCACTGACACCTCTGAAGGTTCTGCAGCAGATGCCGCCACCTCTGGAGGTTCTACAGTGGTAATATCAGGAAACAGGTAAAGTTCATTAATAGTCATTCCAACTCTTAAAGGGATAGTTCACTCAAAAATGAAAATTCTGTCATTAATTACTCACTCTCATGTCATTCCAAACCCGTAAGACCTTCGTTCATCTTCAGAACACTAATTAAGAATTTTTGATGAAATCCAAGAGCTTTCTGACCCTCCATATACAGCAAGGGTCCTATATCACATTTAACAAGGGTTCGAACAAGGGTCTTACGGGTTTGGAACTACACGAGGACAGCAAAGCAATGATAAAGCAAATATACATCAAAACACCATTCAGAAAATTCAACTTTAAAGATCAAAAACAGTTGTAAGCCTGAGAGAAAAGGTACTTTTTTTTGGCTTAGATTTAAATTCAGACTCTTATTAATCTTAGGGATAAAGGGAGACTTTATTAATGATAGAAAAAGCTTGGTAACCCCTAAACTCAAGTCTAGATCTCGGACCCATCAGCAATCTTTGTTGAGATGACCTTAACGAGATGACCTTAACGATCTTAACGAGTTATTTAAATTGAAAAGATAAGAAATATATTTTGGAGCTAATCCATTCAGAGCTTTAAAAACAAAAAGCTACATTTTGAAATCAATTCCTTAACAAATCGGTAGCCAGTTCAATGAGTGTAATATTGGGGAAAAATATGGTGGCTGCATTTTGAACCATCTGAAGATAACTAATTTTTGACTCATTTCAATATAAAGAGAATTACAATAGTCAAGTCTAGATGAAATGAACACATGAATCACTCTCTCAAACTCTACAAATGCTAATCAAATCTCAGCCTTGGAGAAAAATCTTAATTGGAAAAAAAAACAGATTATAGCAGTTACCTGTTTTATCAAATTTGAGGGCAGAATAAAAAATAACACCCAAGTTTTTAGTGTGTTTTACATAGGGGGCCAAATCTCCCATCAAAAGCACCTGATGCACCTGAGGTCCCAAACACAATAACCTCAGTTTTGCTCTTGTTAAAAGCCTTTTTTTTGTCATTTTTCTTTAAGAGCAGATAAATTTGTGTGTTCAGTGTAAAACTGAAATGACACCCCATGTTTAGAAAGAATGGTACCCATAGGAAGCATATACGACGAGAACAAAACAGGGGCCAGAATGGAGCCCTGAGGGACTCCATAATCCACACTATTATTAAAATGATAACGAAGCAGAAGAACGATATAGCTGGAATCACTTTCAGAATGATTTCCTTCCAGATTATGCACAATTAAAACATTGTCAGCCAATCAGTATCCACTCAAATTTAAAGAGCTCAAGCATTTATCATATTCTGGTGTGGAGATGAATATAGTTAATGGAATTAACTCTCTCACTGTCTGTGTGTCTCTGAAGGTCACTAAGAAGGTGATTGAGTCGCCGCGGCCTCCATTCCGTAACCTGACGAATCCTCTGTACACTCCGATCGTGGCGCTGAAGTACGCAGACGAGACGGGCAGCCTGTCTGTTCGCACCTTCTATCACATGCTGTATAACCTGGGAGGAGTCATGCATGTTAATTCAGCCTCTGTGTTTCATTCTGCTGATCTCAATCACATTCATCATTAATCATTATTCATACTGTCATCAGTTCACATCAGAGATTCAGAAACACTAAAATCAGTCACGAATACACTTTTATTACACTTGATCATCAGTTTACAATATAAATATTAAAGCAACTTCATTACTCTGTTTATTAAAGATTCAAAACAGTATTCGTCTAATCTAGATTTATAACTTCTAGATGACAATGAAAAACTAATTAAAAATGAATTAAAATGTAATGATGTGAGATTTGATGAGTTTGTGTGCATGTGAACATCAGAAAGAGGATTTACAGAGAGTCTCATTTAATATCACACAGAGACACTGAGGAACCATAACCAACCCTGAATCCAGCAAAGAGTTCTTCAGTGAATGTGGTGTTGAGTGTGTGTGTGTGTGTGTGTGTTTAAGTGTGTGTGTGCGTGCGTGCGCGTTTTTGTGACAAATCAGGACATAGATTTGTATAATGACACAGGTATGACACAGGTATTACAAGGTGAAGGTGACTTTTCAGGACAATGACCCATGTCCCCACTTTTCAAAACGCTTATAAATCATACAGGGTGAGGTTTTTTTGGGGGGAAGTAGAAATGCACACAGTCTCCTGTGAGGGCTAAGTTTAGGTGTAGGGTAGGTGTAGGGCAATAGCACATACAGTTTGTTCAGTATAAAAACCATTACGCCTATGGAGAGTCCCCATAAACCACAAAAACCAACATGTGTGTGTGTGTGTGTGTGTGTGTGTGTGTGTAAGAGTGTGTGTGTGTATGTATAAGTGTGTGAGTGTGTGTGTGTCAGAGACGCTGTACAAGGACAGAGAGCCGGTCGACACGTCCACATACACTCCTGCTCTATTAGAGGATGAACGGACAGCAGGTATAACAGTGTAACTAACTAACTGGACGATGCCTTTTGCGTCTCAAACGAGCCTCAAGCAGTCACGTGTTCTGTGCGGAGAGATTCAAGATTCGGACGTCACAGATCACGTGGTTACGACAAAACTACTCAAACACGGGTACAGCGCTTCAGCTGCGAGATGTTTCGATTTTATTCCTCGGTGCAGAACGTCTCATATTTGAAGGTATGTGTATACAGTACGTTTATGTTGTTTTTTCTTCCGTGAAGCCGAATCGTTCTTTCTAAGGCGCCTCAAAGTTGTAGTAAACAATCTGGAAGAAAGAAGTACAAGTAAAACCGAAAGTAAAAACTCCCGACAGCAGTTTCGTCGGTAATAGGCTGAAATCGAGATTAGCAAACGAGTTTTTTTCCTGGATAAATTCTATGCTTTCCAACCTATCGTACATGCTTTGTTAAAGGAGTTTTGGAGGATTTCCTTTAGACAGATAGAATGATAAAGAATGGTGACTTATTCTAACAAATGTGTTATTATTACTAGGGCCGTTTCTAGCCATTTTGATGCCTTAGGCGAAATCCTTCCCTCCTCCCAATCCATCCCACTTCCAAACATTATTATTTTATATTATATACAAAATAACATCAAACTGATTATATAAATACTCAAATCTTAAATATCAACATTGATACATTTTCAAATTATACATCCCACTCCCAAACAAGCATAATATTATACACAAAATAACATAAAACTGATTAAGTATACACACTTTCTTTCATATATATATATATATATATATATATATATATATATATATATATATATATATATATAGCCTATATATATATATTACACACACACACACACACACACACACACACACACACACACACACACACACACACACGCACATATATATATCAGTGGTGTGAGGTGGTGTTCCAGTCCCAGTCACATAATACGATTCCTATCACTTTTTTTCTTCAGGAAAACCACAATTCATGATTTTATCTCGATTCTTTGTCATGGTGGTTTTACTATTTTTCAAGTTGTCTGAGCATTACAGCCAGACTAATTTCCCTTTTTAAAAACCTTATTAGGTAACAAAATATAAAATAAAAAAAAGAATGGCAGACATTTAGGCCAAAGTGGATGAAGATAAAAATATATTTTCATTATTTAATCTTTGTTATTAAAAAATAAGAACAGTGATACACATTACATAATATACAAATAGTGCTTTATTTGTTCAGGTACTGTAGGTGTATTTAGCAGTAGCAATCAAGAATTGAATGAACACATGTAAAAATAAAACACTATATACACTTCACTGCATAAATTATACACTGATTCTTATGAAAGCAACTGTATTAAAGTTCTTCAGTAAAGAGCATTGAGTGATTTTTCTCTTTGTGTTTTGTTGTTTAATTAACATTAAAGGGATAGTTCACCCATAAATGAAAATTCTGTCATCATTTACTCACTCTCATATTATTAACGCAGTCAGATGCGAAAGATAGCTTAGTCCAGTAATCAGGCGCTGTTTGACAGGCTCTTTAGTGTGCGTGCACTTAAGGTATACGCGCAAGTGGAAACTTGCCAAGACAGACATGTTGACATATGTTTGTGTTATTAGGCTATTTGTCCATTTAAGCACACACCCAAAACCCGAAGTAGCCTATACTTGTCAATTTTTTTTTGCTGCGTCTTAGACCGTACACACAGATCTGAGGAACAGCGTCTCTTTCACCGCTCAATACACTTTTAACTCTTTTTTTTAGTATCGCGCATGTCTGGCAGGAGACTGTATTTTACAACAGTCACGTTACATGATTGGACTGATTTGAACGTTATGTGGGAAGGGCGACAATGCTCTGCTTTAAAGGAAGGGAACTGAATGTGGCATGGTGTTTTCATAATGGTTGGAAAACTAAATTCTAGTACAGTTTTTCTCAATCGATTTGACATTTCTCCAAACTCAGGTCACTGTTCTCAAAACAGTTAACACAGTGATCTGGATACTTTGTAATTGTTCTAAACAGATTGTACATTTTCATTCATTTCATACAAATTACAAATCACGCAAATCATTTTCTCAAAACAATGTGTACAAAGCTCTCAAATGTTTTCACAATAGTTAATACAACCAACCAATACTTTAAAATATCTGAAAAAAAGTTTTACACAAATCACAAACATTTATGTACCATTTGTCCAAAACACAACAAACAAAACTCTGTCATTTGTCCTAATATCAAATGAACATGGTGTATTTTCGATTGTCCCTAAACTGATAACTACTCGGTTAATCATACTCTCAACACGGGAAATGCAGTTTTCCTAATCGTTTACACATTTATCACAATTGCTTTAGAGTAATAATAAAACGGAAAGTATACAAAGAGACATACTTGCCTTTCAAGTATGTGCATGTGAGTTAAAAACAGATGGACATGAGCAAACAATACAAAACAACGATACAAAGATCAATGTTACATTTTACCAGAATTAGTCCTACACTTAATCACTTATATTTGTTCCCCATTAAATAATGTTATTTCACTAAATTTTTATATTTTATAAAATTATTGTGCACTCATGAGTTTTCTAGAATAACTTTTGCTGCCGAGTTATCCACTAACCTAGTTTATAATAGTATTTTTTGTCATAGATTATGATTATATAATTTTTCTTTAAAATGAAGTTGTCTATATTTAGTAGATTGTGTTTAAAACACAAAACAGTGATGATCAGGTCACCACACTGAGGTATAGAAATTCTACATCGATAAAAAAAAACTGCGCTGGTATTGGATCGATATCGGCCGATACTCAGAATTTTTTGTATCGGATCAGATCGGTTCAGATAAAATGGGATTGGTGCATCCCTAATTAGAACAATAGTATTTTCACCAAATAAAAAAGTCATAAATATATATACACATACACCACTGTGCTGTAAAAGACTGATCTGTAGTTATCAGAAAAGTTTGTTTGCAGTTCTTGCTGCTAAAGGTGGCACAAACAGATTTTATGTTTAAAGGCATGATTAGTTATTTTCTCATGGGTGATAGCAGGTGCTGTATAACAATTTTTATTTTGTTTAGATATACACTATATATAAAACAAAACTCCCTGTTGAGGAATTGCAATAAACATGTATTTTCATTAGCAGATTTATGCATCTACAGACGAATGTGTTTTATAATCAATAGAGAACATGCCTATAGATTTGTTGTTAATATTTACTTTTAATAAATGCATTACTAGAAAAAAATGCAGTGCTTCATTTTGAAGTTAAGTTGAACTGTTTGGTTAGGTAATTTTGTGTTTGGATGGCTGTGCTAATTGTTTTGAGAACAAGTACATTGCATTGGAGAAAAGTGTCAAATCAATTGAGAAAAACTGTAATAGCACAGCCCTAGATATTAAATTATTTTTTTTGAGCAGTGGGGCCCCAGTGGTTCAGCCCTACGCAACTTGCGTACTTTGTGTATAAGGACTGACACTAGCCACGTTTACATGTACACTTTTTTGTGAAAAAACACCCATATTTACGTTGATATTTTTAATAGCTGCTTGCACTTGATAAACGGTTAATATTTGAATCCCTTGCGTTCATTCGAGCGCTCAGTCATATGGCCAGAACGCGATCATAGAAATCATACGCCCCTCTGTAATTCAGCTCTGAAATGAATTATAATTACAATATTCATGGCGTGAGCATGTATAAATTCAAGCAGATCGGAAATTATGAATCTGTAATATACAGTGCCCTCCACTAATATTGGCACCCTTGATAAATATGAGCAAAGGCGGCTGTGAAAATAAATCTGCATTGTTTATCCTTTTTATCTTTCATTCCAAAAATTCACAAAATTCCAACCTATCATTGAAGTAAAACAATTGAAAATGGGGGGAAATCTCATTGTGTAAGAAATACTTTCTCTATTTCATGTTGGCCACAATTATTGGCACCCAATTATTGCAATGTCCTTTTCCCAGGGTAACAGCAGAGTTTTCTCCTATAATGTCTGAAGAGTTTGGAGAACACCTGATAAGAGATCAGAGACCATTCCCTCATACAGAATCTCTCCTGATCCTTCAGATTCACAGCTCCATGTTGGTGCTTCTCCTCTTCAGTTCACCTCACTCATTTTCTACAGGGTTCAGGTCAGAGGACGGGAATGGCCATAGCAGAAGCTTGGTTTTGTGCTCAGTGACCCATTTTTGTGTTGTTTTTGAGGTTTGTGTTTGGATTATTGTTCGGTTGGAAGATCCAAACATGGCCCATTATAAGATTTCTAACAGGGTCAGTCACTTATTGATTTTTTATATGTTGGTATTTAATAGAATCCATGATGCCATGTGTCTAAACAAGATGTTCAGGACCTCCAGCAGAAATATAGCTCACAACATAAAAAATACAGCAGTATATTTCATTGTACACATGGGGTACTTTTTTATCCCTGTGTTCACCAAACCCATCTTGAGTGTTTGCTGCTAAAAAGCTAATTTTTTTTAGTTTCATCTGATCATAGAAGCCAGTCCCATTTGAAGTTCCAGTCGTGTCTGATAACTGAATATGCTGGAGTTTGAATATGCTGGAGTTTGTTTTTGGATGAGCTAGGAGAATTTTTCTTGAAACCCTCCCAAACAACATGTGGTGATGTAGGGACTGTTTGACAATTATTTTCTAATGTTTTCTGACCCCGAGACTCAACTATATTCTGCTATTCTCCAGCTGTGATCCTTGGAGAGTCTTTAGCCACTCAAACTCTCCTCCTCACCGTGCATTAGGACGATATAGTCACACGTCCTCTTCCAGGCAGTTTCGTAACATTTTCTGTTGATTGGAAATTCTTAATTATTGCCCTGATGGTGGAAATGGGATTTTTTACTGTTCTAGCTCTTTTCTTAAAGCCACTTCACTAATTTGTGAAGCTCAATTATCTTTTGCTGCACATCAGAAATATATTCTTTGGTTTTTCTCATTGTGATGATGATTAAGGGAATTTGGTCTTTGTGTTCCTCATATTTATAATCCTGTGGAACAGAAAGTCATGGCTGGACAATTTCATGCTCCTAGTCACCCTGGTGTGCTAAAAAAATAAATATGAATGGAATATACTTCAGAGATATTTTACTCACAAGAATTTCTAGGGGTGCCAATAATTGTGGCCAACATCCATTGGAGAAAAACATTTATTTCATCATGAGATTTTCTCCCCACTTTCAATTGTTTTACTTCAATGATAGGTTAGAATTTTGTAATTTTTTTGAGGGAAAGATCAAAAGGATAAACAATGGCGATTTATTTTCACAGCTGCCTTTGCTCATATTTATCAAGGGTGCCAATATTAGTGGAGGGCACTGTATATAAATACAAATGACAAAGGCAAATTTTGGTCAAGTTGTTTATTTTCATTGAGCTATACTTTCACTATCATCACTGTGTTGTTTCTAAGCTGAAAAGCAGAAAATCGCGCTTCGTTTCAGATCCGTTTTTCACTCCATGAGAGCAGATAGTTCATAACACAGCGAGCGTTCTCCATTCTAATGTGTTTTTAACTGTATAATTAAAATTTTTACTTTATACCTTCACTATTACCCAGTCTCTACTGTAGTGTCGGTGTCCCCAAATCACAGAATGTACTGCGTTGCTGACATCACATTCACGTTCTGACGACCCGACCTCTTGAGGTGATGACGTAGACGCAAAGTAATCAGTTTAACGCGTTTTCATGGAAGAATTTTAATTTTGTTCAGTTTATAGAAAGGTTTATCCCACCCATCTCAAACCAATTACAATTTCATTCAGTTTGGGCATTTTTATTCTGATTGAGGTGTTTATATGGAGCATTTTCATACGGATTGGACTTTTAAACCAATTACAATGCTCCATGTAAACGCACCTACTGTGTGTAAAAAATAAAAAAATCTAGTTAGTTTTATTCTGCTCTCACAATGTGATGAAGACTACACACTTTACTATACACTTTAAGATGTGGCAACCTGATTTAATGAACAATATCCTGTGAAATACTTTTGGGAATTTCTCTTTTTTTACTCAAATCCTCAAATCTCTCTCCAAGAATGCTTTACATGTATGCAAATCGAGTAGGCCAACAAGTTTGTGTGGGGGTTGTTTTAAGGATATCTTGGTATGAAAATCTATGAGAGTCTATCCGTGTTGAGCGCATCTGAGGTCTGTGTGTATATTAAACAGAAACACAAACTGTCCAAAAGATGCAAAACATTTTGTGTCAAATCAACCAGATTTCAGAAACTTCCCAAGCTCAAATTTTAGATTTTGTAAAAAAAAGAAAAAAAAAAAAGAAAAACATTCTTACAAAATAAATAAATAAACACGTATAGTGATGAAAGCCGAAATATTAAATGTCATGGATGTATATCCACTATTTTGTATATTTAGTGGGAGGGGGGCAACTTTCACCTGAGATTCAGAGCCAAATTACAGGGGGGTAAAAATGACTTCCGAAAGATGGCAGCATCATTGTTTTTTTCACAAAGATTTGTAGATCTATTAGTAAAATCTTTTGAATTTAGAAATCTTTGTTGCATTATATGCCAATGGTGACTATTCAAATATGTACAAAAGTACTTTTCAAGTTTTTTCCCAAAGTTTGCACGCCTGTAACTCTATCTTAAGATATCTTAATGCCCTTTTAGATTATGGTTCTAAACAAACTTTACTTTTGGCATTCTCATTTTAATGCCCTAAATGGTTCAGCTCCAGAGATATTGGGATATAAATATAGCTCCAAGAGTACATGTTTTAAATTGGACACATTGTACACATAAAAAAAACAAATGTGGGTCACATTGTATGCAGATTATATTTTTTTATTTTAAAGCAGAATGTCTGAAGAACAAATAATGTTCTTTCCTTCTGTCAAAACAATTGCATAGAAGAGGGGTTTTCAAACCTATCCATGGAGGACCCCCAGCACTGCACATTTTGTATGTCTCCCTCATCTAACACACCTGATTCAACACACCAGCTCATTAGTAAAGACAGCAAGACAAAGCCAATAGAAGGCAAGCTTGCAACCTTTAGCCAAAAAAGCGTAACGGCTAAAGCTAACGCTGCCGGTTTGGGAAAGGAGACCAGAGGCCGTTTACTTTGAATGGATGTCAATGGAGGAGAGGCTTCACTACACTGAATAAACAGCTTTTTAGAGGAAACAGCTCATTATTTAAATCATCAATAAAGCACTAAATAAATGCCTCATTCATTCATCATTTAATGAATCGACAGCCTATCTGCTAATCTTCAACATGTTTTACACTAAACAATACTTTTGGATTTAACTATTTTTAGAGGCTACACTGAAAAAAATGGCGTTTTATAAGAGACGTCACAGACATTTTGCGACAGGTGGGATTCAGCTTATGGCACTTCTCATTGGGGGTTTAGCGCGGAGGGGGCGTCGCCCCCTCACTCAAGAAGAGTGTGAAAATAGATTTTATTTATGAAATATAATGGTTTATTTAAAAAAACACAGTTGCCAAATGAATAGGCTTTCTAGCATTAATATGATGCTACTATAGCAAAAATTTAGGACAGTCTGTTTCACAAAGTCGCATTTTAATTGTTACATCTGACACACAAACTTCCCGCACAAGCGGTTCAACTAAATGCAGGCATTATGCAGCACTACTGACTAAGCTAAAGGTATGATGAAATAATTTTTTTATGTTTAACAGAGGGCTAGATTATCGTAGTTAGTTGATTATTTTGCTGTATTTTTTGATGCTGTTCAATTTATTAAACTTAAAATGATGCTCAGGGAATTAGTTGCAATAAGCTTGTGTTTCATTGTAAAACAGACACAATTGAGTATTTCTGGTGGTTGTGGTGGTATTTGACTGTATTTGTGGTAAAACTGCTGCCCTAAGACATGTTATTTCCTGGATGTCAGATTTTCGAATTTGATGCGATTTTGTATTATTATACTCTGCCATCTGTATTTGCTAAGTAGGCTACCTTTTAGTAGGGCCATTCACTCAGAATGCATTTTTCATTCCACTGCGGTACTTTTCCATTATATTTCAAAGTAAATGCGCTACGGATGTCTTTGAATTTTAATGCTGCGCTCTCGTCTTTTATAGCAGCTTCTCTGCGCATAATACATCATTCTAAAACATGGCACTGATAAAAAAAAAAAAAAAACTTCCACTGACCTGTCTTGCGACCAAAACACTATCTGTGTGTGAACCCAGTATTCTAATAGTTGTAGTAGTAGCGCGGGCAGGTTTGTTTATGGTCTGACAAATATGTGAATGGGCCACATATGTTTTTATTTATTTTACTTTGCACTACGTCATCGCCCCCTTTCCTTACCTTAGCCGCCCCCCTCATCAGTGCTGCGCTGGTGCCGGCTCTGGTTTGTCACACCACAGGACTTCTGAATTGAACTTCAAATAAAAAATATATGTATATTTTGTGATCTAACATGGCTTCATATCACAGATTAAGGCAGCAATTATATATTATTTTATAGTAATCTATTCAGTGGTAAACATTGTGTCAATTAGCATTTGGCATTATAAATATGCTTTATTCTTATGAAAATACCTGAGATGTATAGATTTGTTGCAAAACATCAGACGGAGAGGGATCCATTTGCAGCTTTGTTTATTTAGAATGGTCAAACAGAACAGGGTCATTCACCAGCAGTGGAAAAAGCGTAGACAAGGCAGAGACGTAGTCAGATAAACAGGCAGAGTAATCAGGGCAGGCAGCTAATATCAGAGTCCAGGGAAACAGTCCGAGTCAGGGCAACCAGAGAGGAATCACAGAGTCGAGGATCAAGGCAGAGGTAATAACAGGAAACCAAACACGGGTAGTAACGCTCAGAAGTGACAGCTGGGGCAAATCAAGACTTCGCAATGAGTACATGGAAGTGTGCTGCTTATATGTGTGTGTGTGTAAATGAGGTGCAGGTGTGGCAAGGCAATCAGGCCCAGGTATGAGGAATGATGGGAAACTGAGTCCGAATGAGAGTTAATATTCAGGGGAAGGCTCCCTCTGGTGGTGCAGAGGAGGTGGTACGGGAGCTTCGATCGTGACAAGATTAGAAAAGCAAAGATAAACTATATATTGTCACAAATGTATTTATTGTCATGTTTCATTAGGGTATTATTATTTTCCAGACCTCGCTCCTCATTAAAGACATTAAAAAATCCCAACCTGCATGCTCCAACACCAGACAGCATTTATCCATTCATTTATTTAGCAAATGCACTTCTATCCTCTGCCTCAGTTACCTCTCTACTAATACAGCCTAAACGCTCAATGCTATATTCATCCATTTATTTGGTTTAGTCTGCTGTTCAGAACTCAAAATAAGCTCTCCAATACAGGTTTGGTGTGAGTTATATTGCTTGGGGTGTGCCCAATTTGCCAAATATGTTTGTTATTTATTCTATTCAAAGATTATATGAACATATGAATAGTGCAAAAGTTCTGACATATTTTTTGTTTCATTGTTACATCACAAAAACCTTTTAAGTTTTAACAGGGGTGTGTAGACTTTTTATATCCACTGTATATCTGTGAAGAGGAAGAGATTATATAGTCTAAAGTTGTAAGGTGATGTCTGTGCTCTGTCTCTGCAGTAGTGGAAAGGATAATCTATACCACAATCAGTCTAGATGTGGAGTGTGTAAACAGGTTCTGTGGACACAGTTTCTGTAGACAGTGCATCAGCTTTTACTGGGATCAGTACAGACCATCAGAAAACTTTGACTGTCCTCAGTGCAGAAAGAGATCTAGAAAACGTCCTGTTCTACAAACATACAAAACTATGGAAAAATCCGGTTCTGATGATTCTGTTCAATATTACACTCACAAAGCCCAGCTGGAGGAAATTAGAGACCTCCAGAAACCAGTGAATGATGAACTACAGAGAGTCAAAGACCAGCTCAAAACCAGCATGAAGAACAAGTACGAGAGATTATTTGAAGGACTGAAACTCCAGGAGAATGAAAGCCTCCTGAACAGGATCTACACACAGCTCTACATCATAGAGGGAGAGAGTGAAGGAGTGAATGAAGAACATGAGGTTTTACAGATGGAGAAAACAGCCAGAACACAACACTCACAAGACACTCCAATCTACTGCAATGACATCTTTAAAGCCTCAGCTGAACCAGGATGTGAGGAGAAAGACCAGATCAAGACTGTTCTTACTAAAGGCATCGCTGGAATCGGAAAAACCGTCTCTGTGCAGAATTTCATTCTGGACTGGGCCGAGGGAAAAGCCAATCAGGATGTAGATTTCATGTTTGTGCTTCCATTTCGAGAGCTGAACTTGATCCGAGATCATCAGTACAGTCTTCACAGACTTCTGCTGGACTTTCATCCTGAACTTCAAGATCTGGACTCAAAGATTTATGAGGAGTGTAAAGTTGTGTTCATCTTTGATGGTCTGGATGAAAGCAGAACCACACTGATGTTTTCAGACGCTCAGAAAGTTTGTGATGTGACTGAGACTTCATCAGTGGGTGTGTTGATGTCAAAGCTCATGAAAGGAGAGCTGCTGCCCTCTGCTCTCATCTGGATCACCTCCAGACCAGCAGCAGCCAATCAGATCCCCTCCAAATACATCAACCGTCTGACAGAAATTCAGGGATTCAATGAGCCTCAGAAGGAGGAATATTTCAGGAAGAGAATCAGTGACCAGCATCAAGCCAGCAGAATCATCTCACACATCAAAAGAGCAAGAAGCCTCCACATCATGTGCCACATCCCCGTCTTCTGCTGGATCTCATCCACTGTGCTTCAGAAGCTCCTGAAAGAAGATCTGAGTGCAGAAATCCCTCAAACTCTGACTGAAATGTACATCCACTTCCTGCTGATTCAGATCAACATGAGGAACCAGAAGTATGAAGAGAGAGATCCAGAGCAACTCCTGCAGTCCAACAGAGAAGTGATTGTGAAACTTGCTGAAGTGGCTTTCAAACAGCTGATGAAGGGCAATGTGATGTTCTATGAGGAGGACCTGATTGAGAGCGGCATAGCCGTCACTGACGCCTCAGTGTATTCTGGGATTTACACTGAGATCTTTAAGCAGGAATCTGTGATTCATCAGAGGAAAGTCTACAGCTTCATTCATCTGAGTGTTCAGGAGTTTCTCGCTGCGTTCTTTGTGTTTTACTATTACAACAGACAAACATCTGTCACATCCAAATTTTTTGATTTAATTTATAGCTTACTGGAAGGTGCAGTAGATAAAGCTGTTGAGAGTGAGAATGGACAGCTGGATCTGTTCCTGCGGTTCCTTTTGGGCATCTCACTGGAGTCCAATCAGAGTCTCTTACAGGATCTACTGACACACACAGAGAACAGCTCAGAGAGCATCAGGAGAACCACACAGTACATTAAAGAGAAGATCAAAGATGGACATGGACTCTCCACTGAAAGATCCATCAATCTGTTCCTCTGTCTGCAGGAAGTGAAAGATCAGACTCTGTTCAGAGAGATTCAGGAGTTTGTGAAATCAGACAAACACTCAGAGAAGAAACTCTCTCCTGCTCACTGCTCAACAATCTCCTACATGCTTCAGATATCTGAGGAGGTGCTAGATGAGCTGGACCCAAAGAAATACAACACATCAGATGAGGGGAGAAGAAGACTGATACCAGCTGTGATCAACTGCAGAAAAGCTCTGTGAGTGTTTATTAATGTCTTAATTATTTAAGTTGGATGTCTTTTTTGTAGAATAAAGCTGACATCATTAAAATACAATTGAAGAATTAGGTTAACAATTAATGATCATGTCTGTCACTTTCTCTCAGTCTTGCTGGCTGTAATCTCACTGCTCAGGATTGTGAAATTATGTCATCAGCCCTACAATCCTCAAATTCTGTCCTGAGAGAGCTGGATCTGAGTAACAACGACCTGCGGGATTCAGGAGTGAAGATGCTCTCTGATAGACTGAAGAGTCCAAACTGTCAGCTGCAGATACTGAGGTAAGAAAGGAAGAAAGGTTTTCCAACAATTATAAAATTTAATTTACATTGTATTTTCTTTGTGTTTTTTGTTTGTTTAGAGCTTTTTAAGTGTTTTTGATGCCTATGATGTTGATAAATTGTGGAAGAAAAAATATTAACATATGTCTTTGAAAAAGAAAAGTAAGTTGAATTGAACTAACAGAAAAACATAAATAAATAATGCATTGTATTAACAGTGCTTGCACTTAATACCTTGTATTCTCTTGTATTATTCTTTCATTAGTTTCTTTGGTTTAATAATGAAAGTAAAAAAAATTGAATATGGCTCCTTTTTTGTTTTTTCGTTTTTTTTCTCCAAAAAACTTGAATATTCGATTTCTGCACGTGGGCGGAATTTAAGCACCCCTTTTTGCTGATTGGTCAGCTGAAGATCAAACAGTGCTGTCATCAGTTCTTCTGCAGTATCACGCAGCAGAATAATAGTCATCCGCTGCTGCATATGTATGGATTCTTAACGCATTTATTGCAACTACATTTCATCTTTTTTCATCAAACAAACAGACTAATGAATAGCTTGACACAACTCGGGACAGAGTCTAGACAGGGCTTTCTTCTATGTAGATATAAATGATATTCTTTGCATCAGCTGGGCATGGCAGGGTATGATATGATGGTGTAATGAAGAGATGAGGCAGAGAGAGAATCCACTTGCACACACAACTTTAATTGAGAAGATACAAAACACTCAGATAATCCATCTGGCAGGAACCAAGAACATCCAGGGAACATCAACAACGACCAGCACCACAAGTGAAAACCAAGCCGTTTAAGTACACACAGACAGACAAGCTCAACGAGATAACAAGAGGGCGTGGGCAGTTGTCATAGGAACACACAAGGGTAACTATGGGAACAAACAAGCAGACTAAGGAAACAGGAAATAAACTCAGGAAGTGAAGACAGAAACACCGGGCAGAGAACCACTTCAAAATAAGAGTCCACAGCATAACACGGGAGACAGAACAGGGATCATGACAGATGGCTGTAGGTCAAGGTCAAGTTTAGTTTATTATCCCCAAAGGGTAATTTGTTTCACAGCCAGCAGTAAACCATATGCAACAACAAACAAGCACCACAACACACAGACAAAAACAATGACTTCCATAAATAATATACATAAAATTATTTGTAATTTAAAAAACCGATGGCAGCTGGTATAATTTTTTTTTTAAAATCTATTGGTCCTACATAAAGGCAAATAATATCTGCTAGTAGAGGGAAGCAACTTAAAAACATTCTGCAAGGGATAGCTGGGATCATTCAAAATTAACTCAGCCTTCTTCAAAGTCCTGGCCTTATACAAGTCGTTCAAATCATTTAGCCACAGCCATATCACCCTGCAGCCCAAGACCGGTTGCCCACTGAAGCTAAGCAGGGTTGAGCCTGGTCAGTACCTGGATGGGAGACCTCCTGGGAAAAACTAGGTTGCTGTTGGTAGAGGTGTTAGTGAGGCCAGCGGGGGGGTGCTCACCCTGTGGTCTGTGTGGGTACTAATGCCCCAGTATAGTGACGGGGACACTATACTGTCAAAAGAGCACTGTCTTTCGGATAAGATGTTAAACCGAGGTCCTGACTCTCTGTGGTCATTAAAAATCCCATGACACTCATCGTAAAAGAGTAGGGGTGTAACCCCGGTGTCCTGGCCAAATTCCCTCCACTGGCCCTTGTCAATCATGGCCTCCTAATAATCACCATCCACTTGATTGGCTCTATGACTCTCTCTCCTCTCCACCTGTAGCTGGTGTGTGGTGAGCGCACTGGCGCCGTTGTGCTGTGGCTGCCATCGCATCATCCAAGTGGATGCTGCACACTGGTGGTGGTTTGAAGAGACCCCCCCATATGATTGTAAAGCGTTTTGGGTGTACAACAATACACAATAAAGCGCTATATAAATGCCTCATTCATTCATTCATTCATTAATTCATTTAAAGTGGTGCCAACAATCTTACCACACACTTTAACAATACCTTGCAGTCTGTTTCTGTTTTTAACATTAAGTGACCCATACCAACACACAAATGAGAAAGTAATGACAGATTCAATACAACAAGAGTAAAACATCTCCATGAAAGGACTGTCCACTTTAAAATTACAAAGCTTCCACAGATAGAACATATGCTGGTGGGCTTTCTTACACACAGCATCAACATGAGCCTCAAAGGTCAACTTTTCATCTATTACAGTACCAAGGTATTTAAATTGATGTACAACCTCAACAACATGATCATTAATAACCACAGGAGAGATGACCGTAGGATTCTTCCTAAAATCTATAATCATCTCTTTAGTTTTAAATACATTAAAGGTGGGTATGTAATTTTTCTTTAGAAAACTGAGTCGGGCCGAGTACCAAATCAAACTTGTAGCCAATCAGCAGTAAGGGGCGTGTCTACTCATGATGTGGAGGAGAGAGCGTTCAGTGAACAGCTGAGCCAAGCGAATGAAAGATAGAGATGGCGGATAAAAAACAAAAGAGTAAAACGTCTGCGGAATGATAAGGCAAGAAGTAGGACCCGTGTAAATATCAGATCAGCTTTCCAGCGCTGGAGAGAACTCAAGGAGTGGAAGGTCTGCGATCGGACGACGAGGTTGCTTTGTTTCTTCTCGATAGGTTAGTAACACCATGTCTACACCGGACGCGGAGTGCCGCAACAGCTAAAGTCTGCCTACACTGGAAGCGACAAAGCGAAATTTGTGTCAGCACATCATAAATAGAATGCGGCAGCAGTTTTCTGTCAGAGATTTGTTGCGCCGAGCAGCATCCAGTGTAGACAGCATCACTGATTATAATGACTTCTATAGTATTTTGTTGCGCCGCTCGCGGTGTACACTGGTGTAGACATGGTGTAACATTGGTTTTGCTTTGTTTCACAGAACTAATCGTTGCCTGAGTTGTGTAGGCTACGTATGTGTGGGGCGGAGCTATCAAAATAGGGGCGATACCCTTTTGGGGTAGGGGCGTGTTTGTTTTTGTGATTTCAAATGTCAACATTGGCTACCAGAAATCGCTTACACCACCTTTTGTCTGGAAATATGAGCGAGTACAAAGCATTGTGCTATGCTCTCCGACATGCAGTAAGAGCCGCCAAACTCCGATACAGGGAGAGAATTGAGTCTCTTTTTCAGCTCAATGACTCTCGACGCATGTGGCAGGGACTGAGGACCATCTGTGCCTTTGGAAATAAATCCTCCGCAGAGGTGAGAGCAGATCAGTTGCTGGCCGATGAGTTAAACACCTTCTACGGCCGCTTTGAATGCAATGGCGGCAACGCGACTCTGCCGATCAGCGCGTCAGGAAGCAGCAGGCAGAGCAGCGATAATCATGTGATCACCGTGTCGGAGGACGAGGTACGGAGGGCCCTAAAGAGAGTGAACGTCAGGAAAGCGACCGGACCTGATGGGATTACTGGCCGTGTTCTGAGGTCCTGCGCTGATCAGCTTGCTGGTTTGTTCACTTCAATCTTTAATGAGTCCCTTGCTACCACTGTGGTTCCCACCTCCTTTAAAAAATCGGTCATCATCCCTGTGCATAAGAACAATAAACCCTCTTGCCTGAATGACTATCGTCCAGTTGCCCTCGCATCAATAGTCATGAAGGTTTTTGAGAGACTTGTAAAGAACCTCATTTGCTCCTCCATCCCTGTTACTTTGGACCCTCTTCAGTTTGCCTGTCGCCCAAATAGATCTACTGACGATGCCATCTCTCACATACTGCACTCCTCCCTCACACACATTGACAGCAGCAATGGGAACAATGTAAGGCTGCTATTCATTGACTATAGCTCAGCTTTCAATACTATAGTTCCCATCAAGCTAGCTTCTAAACTTACAGACCTCGCCCTAAACTTTTCACTCTGCGACTGGATTCAAGACTTCCTCACCGGCAGACCTCAAGTGGTGAAGGTAGGCCAGTTCACCTCAAACTCCATCACCCTGAATGTAGGAGCCCCACAGGGCTGTGTCCTGAGTCCCCTGCTCTACTCTCTCTACACATATGACTGCGTGTCCTCTCACAGCTCCACTTCTATTATCAAATTTGCTGATGATACTGTGGTTCTGGGCCTCATTTCCAACAATGATGAGACCGCATACTTGGATGAGGTAGAGAGACTTACATCATGGTGCCAGGACAACTGTCTCTCTCTGAATGTGAGCAAAACTAAAGAGCTGATTGTGGACTTCAGAAAGAGACACCTGCTGCCCTACACTCCTCTTATGATCAGCGGGACCCCTGTGGAGAGAGTAAGCAGCTTCAAGTACCTCGGTGTAAACATCTCCGAGGACTGACTTAGACTACACACATTCAAACACAGGTTAAGAAAGCCAGGCAAAGACTGTACCATCTGCGACAGCTGAGGAAATTCAGGGTCTCACCAACAATCCTGAAAACTTTCTATGCAGGGACCATAGAAAGTGTATTGACTCGGTGCATCTCAGTGTGGTATGGGAACAGCTCCAGTCAAGACTGCAAAGCCCTGCAGAGAGTTGTGCGCTTAGCTGAGCGCATCTCAGGGTCTGCTCTCCCCTCTCTGCAGGACATCTACCTCAAACGCTGCAAAAGCAGAGCTGTCAAAATCATCAAGACTCGAACCACCCTAGTAACTGTCTTTTCACTCTGCTGCCATCTGGTAAGCACTTCCATTGCCTGATGGCAAAAACTGAGAGACTTAGGAGGAGTTTCTTCCCCCAGGCCATCAGGCTCCTAAACTCAAACTCAGCCTCTTAACATCAACATGACTCCACTTAATAATCAGTTAACAATCAGTAAGATATTCATTATTCTTTACCTCATACTGATAGTGTCATTTGCACACAGCACTTTCTGTGTTTTGGTATTTTTAAAAAAAAATTTTGGTATTACTGCTACATGACAACCACGTACAACCTGTTTACACATTCCTCTCTTGTACATTCCTGCTTATCTTAATATTTAAGTCTACTATACTGTTATGCACATTTTTTTATATTTTATATTTTGTTCTTTATCTTATTCTTTACTTATTTCATTTTATGTATATTTCCTCTTGTGTTTGTATTCTATAATATTTACACTGTCCATGGAGCAGACCTGACTCACATTTCACTGCTGGTTATATAATCTCTATATAATCGTGTATGTGACAAATAAAAATCTTGAATCTTGAATCTTGAATCTTAATATCCAGAAAGGACAATTTACACCAATCGATAAAATATGTCAGTACAGGACCATGATCATGATCCTCACTATTTAAAAGGGAAACAATCACTGAATCATCTGCAAACTTAATGATATGATGCACACAGGACTGCAACGCAAGATTTTCATAAAATATAATAACTTGCCATTTCAGTTTGTTTCTCACCAAACCCACAGTATACCTTCAGAATGTTTGTAATATACGCCACGATATGCATAGGATTATTTTACGACAGATATGCATCCGCTTAAAAAAAAAAAAAAAAATTATTAAAAATAAATAAAGTCACCATTATCTGCCATTAAACTGGCAAGTGCGAGCAGGTAATTTTTTTTGTGTTAATTAAGTAATAAGCCTTTAGAACAACATTAAGGTGACTCTAGTTCACACAGTTCCAATAAATAGCAATGGGTTAAATAAACAGACAGACGTGACTACAGTCAAGTGCAGACCAGTATCGAAGTGCACAGAAAATAAGCAGCAGTCATATTTAAAGCAGTTTAAATATTCAGTTTAAATTAATATTGAGTAGTGATTGATGTTCACTTGGATTTTTTCCCCATTGAAGGGAAACAACTTAATACTCTGTCATTTATAGTCGTATGGTAAAATGTATATTTTTATTTGTGTAATGTTATGTTCAAAATAACTACAAAATGTCATGCCTTTGAAAAATAAAGAGAACAACAGAATGCGCTGCTTTAGTGCGTCTCGGTCTCCTTGAGCATCTTTCTGGCGCATGCCACAAACATTAACTACAG
Organism: Aspiorhynchus laticeps; assembly: GCA_023376895.1. Lineage (NCBI taxonomy): Eukaryota > Metazoa > Chordata > Actinopteri > Cypriniformes > Cyprinidae > Aspiorhynchus > Aspiorhynchus laticeps. The sequence continues at coordinate 50,069,757 of CM041797.1, read as the reverse complement.
CGAATACCTGTCTTTTAAAAGGCTTCATTTAGATTATTAGACATTAAATGCATCATATAAGTCACTTTGGAATAAATCACAGTAGGCCCATGTATCATAATAAAAAAGCAACTTTACAGTCTGGAAATATGGTAGGCTATAGCAAATTATTTTGCAGACCCCCTATCACTTTAAGAACTGCTGGTCTACACAGAAGAAAGCCCTGTCTATACTCTGCCCCGGTACGAGTTGTGTCGAGCTATTCATTAGTCTGTTTGATGAAAAAAGATGAAATGTAGTCGCAATAAATGTGTTAGGAATCCATACAACTGCAGCAGCGGAGGACTATTATCTGCTGCATGATACTGCAGAAGAACTGATGATGGCACGGTTTCATCTTTGGCTGACCAATCAGCAGAAAGGGCCGTTTAATTCCTACCCATGTGTAGAAATCAAATATTCAAGCTTTTTATTAATTTTTCTACCCCTGAACGAAAAACTAAAATTTAAGCTGAATTCTCGTTTTTCGTTTTTTGGAAAAAAGCAATTTTCTCATTTTCTTCTACTTTCAATACGTGTGTATATATATATATATAAAAATTAGTGAACGAATGATACATGGATTAAAACACATGCCATACAAAAAAATAAATAATAATAATCTGGAGAAGAGATCTCCAAAAAGAGCAAATTACAGCATCTTGCAGTAGCCCCTCACTGCAGAACACAAGGTCCAGATTTAGGGGGTATAGATGGGTAGGCTTAGAGGTTGAGATGGGTGGGTTTAAGGATCGGGGGGTGGAGACGGGGTGGTTTAGGGATATGTACCCTAAACCCCCACGCAGCGTATGTGACTCACCTGCTGCTGTCTGTCTCTCTGCTGCATCTCTTAGATTAATCTTTGAGTAATTGACGTTATGTATTTGTCTGAATTGGAATTTAACTTTATTCTAAATTGGACTCTCATTGTTTAATTAATTAATTGGCATGATACATTTTCACCTGACAAATAAAATGTTATGTTTGATTTATTCTGAAATCATCATGACTAATAGATCATGTGGAGGCTGATGTTACCTCAAATCTAGGCCAGGATAGTACACACTGAAGATGCCCAGATGAATGGAGCAGTAGGCACTTCATCTGTGATCTTTTGATTTCTGTCTATCACTGATTTAGCAAGGTGTATGGGAAATGACTAAGTTAACTACACTTTTTATCAAAAGCAAGCAGTAGGCGGCAGGTTTTAAAAGTATTAGTCAACCAACATCGTCTGATGAAAATCAGACTGGCGAATTTGTGATCGTGAAATCCGCACAGGCCACGCGAGATTCAAATGTGACATTGGGTCCCTGACGAAGAAATAAGTGAAAGTATGTTATTTCAAGAATAGTCTAATATCTAAATTAATACATAATCGATGTTTGTGATCAGTTTTTGATTAGAAATATGGCCTAAAGTTAACGATCACTTGAAATTGGAGTCAGATTAAAGATGGAGCTAGACTAAATCCTGATAATTTAAGTGAACTTTGCAGAAGTGCAAGTAAAAGACTGAACATGCATCATTGGAATCTGCCTTTGGGCCAATTTGGGTGGATCCTTATAGTTCAATCCAGGTTGTAGATATTCTCTGCAGGAAAGTGGATCTCAAGGTTCAGAGTTCAGGACCCCTGCTCTGCCTTTTGCTATGGTCTTCATCAACACCCGCTTGCACTGCCGGCTGGTGAGTGATTACAGTTTTTTACGATCGCTATGACAATTTTTTCAATACTTTTAACAATTTTCCTAAACTCTTAACGCTGTTAACACAACATCTGTTTGTGTAGGCTATACAATTAACATATTTCTTGTTGCTTTGACACAAAATGCATACAGTTAAAGCAAATTTAAAATGCTTGAAATTCTTTTACACACAAGCTCAACCAAGACTAAAACAATGTAATTTTACTGCCAAATTTTCAAATGCTTTCACACTATATGTCAGATCAGATAACATCATTTTCTAAACCTAACTAATAGGCTAAAGTCAAAGTGAACAGCTGTTCATATTGTGAATTTGAAACACAAATATATCCCATTTTTTATTCATTAATGAGAAACAGCTGCTTGCAAATATATAATGTTATGCAAATATTTAAATTACAGCTGATTCCCATCTAGGAAACACACTCAGGTGTTGAGGTTCTTTCAATCACATGACCATACAGTATACAGTAAAAGAGGACCTCTTTGGGCTGATCTTGTGTGGAAAAGTGCACTCCTGCATGAATGTGACATTTTAGAAGACCTGCACGAAAGACTGTTGCCAGAGGTAGAAAGGGGACAGGTGGGAGATATGTGATCACATGGAACAGTGTGGCATTCCACCATTCCCGTGCAGTCACAGACTGGCTTGACACCCATTCGAGAATGATGTCCATTTTCCTTGCCCCTTACTCCACTTTCCTCAGCCTCATTGAGGACTTTTTTCTCAACCTGGAGATGGAAAGTTTTGACCAAATGTCCCTCCTGGATGCAATGGCTGCTGCATGCCAAGACATCATAGCTGAACACGGCCAGGGGTGGATAAGGCATACACTCTAAAAATAAAATGGTGCTATATAGCACTAAAAGAGGTTATTTGGCTCGTAATCATAGGGAAACCACTTTTGGTGCTGTATAGCACCAAATCTTGGTGCTTTATTGGTTCTTTAGTGGTTCTTCAGCAGTTCTTCACCGGTTCTTTGGCATGACTGACGGGCTATATAGCACTGCTACCATATACAGAACCTGTTAAGCTCCTGTATGTTTCTTCAGCAGTTCTTCAGTGGTTCTTTGGCATGACTGAGGGGCTATATAGCACCACTGCCGTACAAATAAACTGTTAAGCCCCTTTAAAGGTTCTTTACGAGCCAAAGAACCACTTTTGGTGCTGTTTAGCACCATTTTTGTTGAATAAATACATTGCAATATGGCACTACATCTTATGGCTCTACATAGCACCATTTGACAAAGGTCACCAAGAGTGGTTCCCCTATGATTACGAGCCAAGAACCACTTTGCTATATAGCACCATTTTTTTTAGAGTGTACCAAAAGATACCTTACCAGAGAAGAAGATATCAGGTGTGATGTGGGTGAGAACATGTGGCCAAATGCAGAAGACTGGGCAGATTAGAAGATTACTTTTTTATTAATATTTTCTTCTTCTGTGGCTTTTTCTGTTTGTATATTTTGTACTTTCATATAATAAATGGCAACTGTATTGCATATTTTTGTTATCTTGCAGTAATGTCCTGTTGCAAATAAAGCCTTTACTTCAGTAATTCTGTCTCTGTCTTCTTTTTTCACAAACCGTACATTCTGTAAAGCTACTCTGAGATGGGTGATTCATTTTTTGTATTGAATTTTTGTAGCAAAAGAAACTAAATGCATGCATTTACCAAACCCAATGAAACAAAAATGTAGAGTCTTAAAAAAAACTGCAAAACACAATTTATGATCAATACAATATAGTATTGTATAAGGGCAGATCTGACACATATAAACTAATGCAGTTTCTGTAATTCTGTCTGATGTTAGTGTTTTTATGATATTGTGCTATGATTGACTAAATGTTCCTGTTGGAAGAGAACATGTGTTAGTGTTTTGGAATAATAATTTGATTTTGAGACATGTTTGCAGTGTTTTGGTAGATGTAGTGTATTGTGTTGGTGTATTATTTTAATTAGAAAATTAGTGTTGGAGTTTAGTTTACAATGTGTGATTTTGAGCATGAAATTAACTGTTTTGTCAATTGTGTTGTAGGTGTGTTGGTGCGTTAAGAGTTTAGGAAAATTGTTAGAAGTATTGAAAAAATTGTCATAGCGATTGTAAAAAAAACTGTAACACCAGATGGAGATCATGCATCAGTACTCGGCTACTATTCCTGCAGTTCCCGGATTTGTAAAGCTGAATATTCTGCCAAATTTGAACCAGTGAATTTGTGGAAGGAAATTTGTAAAGTGAAATAAAATGGACCAAAAATTAAATGGATTGTATATTATGTAATTGTTAATGTAATTGTTCTTATGACATCTAATTCAGTGATGGCCCTTAAAGTAAGGGCTTGTTCCACTGTATTAACTGGATAAACTTCTGTTTACAAAACGGGAGAAAAAAAACAATGTGCAAATGTGACTACAGAATCAATAAAGTAATGATTAAATGCTTCAGCCACTTCAGGAACCCAAATAGCAGGGCATCTCTCTTTTGGAATCTTTCAAATTTAAGAGAGTATAAATCATGAAATATGCTTCAGAAAAACACAATCCGAATCATGATTGTAAACTGTGGTTGATATGTTATCTGTGAGGAATTGTACATCAATTAATCACAACAATCCCCTGCTATGGGCACTGCAACTGATACAGGGTACAGTAGAAGTTATTTTATTTTACACTATTATTCAATCCTTCCACTTTTCAAACACAGAAGTGTGATAAAGGCCTATAGTGGGGAAGTATGCAATTTTGGACACAGCCAATAAGTCCATGAAAAATGTCACAATAAGAATCTTTAGAACACACAGGAACAACTGATATGTAGCAAATATATAGTTTGTATGTGTTTTCTATGTGATTTGGAGTACTTTTTATTGGAATAAAATATCGGAAAAAAACGTATATATCCAAACAATAAATTAGCCTTTTGGTTTTTGCACCTAAATATAAATCAAATCTGAATGCATGTCTGCATATGAGTATTTTGAAAAAGAAGGAGGTGATAAAAACATACTAACACTAATCATTTTTCATCTGTAGGTTGTCTGGCTGTATGGTGACAGAGGAAGGCTGTGGTTATTTGTCTTCAGCTCTGAGTTCAAACCCCTCACACCTGAGAGAGCTGGATCTGAGCTACAATCACCCAGGACAATCAGGAGTCCAGCTGCTCAAACACAAACTGGAGGATCCAAACTATAAACTGCAGATACTCAAGTATGGAAAATGTAGTATTTTCTTTCTTTTTTTTCACAGTTAGTAATAGTATTCAGAGAATTGCATGTTGAGATTTTGACATATTAACATATTAAGAAAGTTAATAAGTTACCATACAAAATGCAATAGTTTACAGTAGATACTGTATGTCTCTGTAATTTGTTATGTTTGTGTTGCTGTAGTATGGACCATGGAGGACAGACCAGGATTTCACTAGGACTGCAAAAATGTATGTTTTAAAACAAACACACAGACACATCCTCACATACCGATTTTATTCTGTTTATGTTGTCATCTGGATCATTCTCCAAAAAAAGTATTTTTTTCTCTGTCTACATATAACAAAAGTATTTTGTCTACATATAGCATTCCCCAAACAAGTTATGGCCATTTATTACAACATTATTATAGGCACTTTTCAGTGAAAAATAGGTCTATTCAGTTTACTGACAATATAGATGTGTCCAAAAATGTTTAGGGAGTAAAGCAAATGGAAACAGTGTTATATACTAACAAAACACAGTAAAAAAAAGTGACTTTTTTCAGAGAAATATATTTTCAGTCTGAGCATGAACAACAAACACAAACAGTGCAGTAAGTATTGAAAACAATTGCACAAATTCGGGTGAAGTTGTAGCCTAATGGTTAGAGAGTCGGACTCGTAATCGAAAGGATCGAGTCTTGGGCTGGCAGGAATTGTAGGTGGGGGGAGTGAATAACCAGCGCTCTCTCCACCCTCAATACCACGACTGAGGTGTCCTTGAGCAAGGCACTGAACGCCCAACTGCTCCCCGGGCGCCGCAGCATAAATGGCTGCCCACTGCTCCGGGTGTGTGTTGACAGTGTGTGTGTGTTCACTGCTGTGTGTGTGCACTTAGGATGGGTAAATGCAGAGCACAAATTCCGAGTATGGGTCACCATACTTGGTCGTATATCACTTCACTTCACTTCACTTCAAATTGTTTTGTGCAACAAAAAAACAAACAGTGCAATCGAACAGTCTAAATCGATTTTACCGGGACAGTGCCTAGCGATGCGAAAACATATATTCCAGTGCTTTATTCGATATGTACCACTGTTTCATCCTTGTTGTTGGTTTGTTTTATGTCAAAGTGCTCTGTCGTGTGTTTTTCTGTGCTTTATCAGAGAGTACTCTCATGCAAATGTGTTATTTTATGTTCTTTTTCATGCACGCATGACATACTTTACTTTCACTTTGTGTTTGTTCAAATTTCCAAAGAAACATGCTAAGTAGTGGTCCAAAATACCAAAACGTATGTTTATTGGTTGAATATGTGACAGTTTGAACCAATCTGGGCACGGGGGTGGGACTAAGCATTAGCAATCGTTCCTGTTTGGCACAGAGGAACCTGAAGAATCAACACTGGTCAAAGTGTGATGACGTAATCACGTCCACTATGGAGCCCCTGAATGTCCAAAGGAGACAAATGTGACACCTCCGTTTTATGAGACTTTTTAAAGCATTCAGATTAGATCAGCAGTTCAAAAGCTATTAAACATTTAAGAACAATACTGCCGTGCAAAGGCAAAAGACCGTAACTTCGATTTTGCTCGAAAATGAGTTATTGATATTTTTGGGATATTCAAAACATTCTTTATCATGTGCATAAGTATCTTGAGTCAATTTTGTTGTTTTTCTGAGAAAATAATGGGTGGTCTCAACCGTAACTTCGAAAAGCCTTGGAGTGAAGTTAGAAATTAAGTTACGTTACGGCTTGGACAGGGGCGTAGCAGCCATTTTAAAAGTGCGGGGACAGCTGTCAGGTGATGTGACTCTCAAAGGAAAATAAATTATGTACATAATGTACAAAGTAAGTACATTCATGTTCATATAATAAATTCTAAATAGAATACCAATTGGCATTTTAGAGCACCATAGTTGCAATTTTGGGAACGTGCCATGATAGCTTACAGGAACCTATTTTGTGATATCATACCCAAATTTGAAAAATAACTTCAGGACTTGGGACTTTGAGACCACTGTGAACATCTATATTTGAGCCCGCTGTGGACATCTATATTTTCTGATTAAATAAAAATATACTTATTATTAAATAAAGATATTTTATGGACAATATTTCAATTACACTACACTTGAACAATAACTTATCTTAATTCTTAACACTTGGACTTGGGAAAGGATAATTCTACTCTAGATAATTCGGTAACACTTTAGAATACTGTTTCTTACTTACTGCATAGCTAATAAGGAATTATTGAAGAACTAACAGGTAATTATTCATTAACACTTAACTCACTACAGTTAACTACTAAGGAAGATGTGTTAACTAATCAGTATGTAATACAATTTTATGATTGTGTTAAGTATCAGTTAGCTAATCAATAACTAATGTATTCTGTCATACCTCCTGAAGAACTACTATTCATTATCTACTAGTTAAGGTTCAAGAAAAATAACTTTGAAGTAACTACTAATGAACAGTCATACACAATTACATTGAGTTGTGACCCTTTCATATAAATGTTATTAGCAGTAGTAGTAGTAGTAGTAGTAGTATGAAAATGTAATATTAATAAATGTAATAAATTCTATAGATGTTTTGCCTGTGTAAGGACTGAGGTAAAATGAAAATACAGGTAACCCGTTAGTAATTAATAAATAATTATCAAATAATTCTGCTGGACTTATTTCGAACTTATTTTTTTTATTCCTGAAACAGTAGGCCTAGTCTAAAGTGAAAATATAGTGAAACCTATAGTAATTAATAAAGAATTATCAGATAATTCCACAAGAATTACTTAGAACCTGAAACAGTATTCTAAAGTGAAAATATAGGGAACTCATTAGTAATTAATAACTAATTATCACCATTGACTCCAGCCACCCCTCCCACAGACTGTTCTCTCTGCTGCCCTCAGGAAGACGTCTCCGCAGCATCCGATCCCGCACTAGCCGACTGAGGGATAGCTTTTTCCCTCAAGCTATCAGGCTAATGAACAGCCAGAACTAATACACCTTACAGCACACTCCCACTTTACGATATGCCACGCACTGCACTTTGACTCCACAGTTCAAACTGGACTACATGTACACACTGCACTAATACAACAATCTATCTGCTACCACTGGATACCATCCAATACACATCCATGACATTTGCGTATCCAGCTTATGTATAATCTACTGCACCTTTGCATATTACTATATGTGTATATATGTTTACATAATGTAGAATGTGTACATATGGTGTATAATGTGTATTGATAACGTCTCGGTTACATGTGTAACCCTCGTTCCCTGAAGGAGGGAACGGAGACATAACGTCAGTGTGACTGACTAATGGGATCTCGTTCGAGAGCCCAATCATCTTCGAGTGTTAAGAAAACAAGCCAATGATAGTTGGCGTGCGTGTTTCGCCACGTGCACCCCGCCCCGCAGCACGGGTATAAAAGGAGAGCGTGTGCAAACGCACATCAGTTTTTCGCTGAGGAGCCGAGACTGTGTGCCCCGGCCGTACAGCGGTGGTACAGCATCTATGGCGACGGGACGTTACGTCTCCGTTCCCTCCTTCAGGGAACGAGGGTTACACATGTAACCGAGACGTTCCCTATCAGTCAGTCACGTTCGACGTAACGTCAGTGTGACTGACTAATGGGATCCCTTGGAAAACGCCACTATTGCTGACCCCCTCCAGTGCCCTGCGGAAGCCGGCAAGTCCCCCCACACCAGTTGGGCTGGAAGATAGGACAGGGCTTAGGCAGAGATGACTGTCACTGCTGTTCCGTACAGTGGGTATGGATAACACTGGGAAAGCATACTCCAAGTAGGGGAACGCTACGGAAGCCACATCCTGCGTAAAGGAGGTACCATGTGGAGATAGACATATGGACTGGCCAGGGGCAGTACTACATATGGAAGTCTCTGAGGTAGACTCAGCCAGCCTGGGGTGAGATAACTGCACAGCAGAGACGGCAGAAGTCTCTGCCAGGGAAGACACGGGCTCACCGTGAGGGCAGCCGTACCGTGGAAGAATACACATGTGGGATCGCCCAAAGGGGAATCACTACACACGGGCACCTAGCCCAGCACAAGGGCTGACCTTGGGCAAGCACACGAGTGCTGGACCTGGCGTCTGGCGCTACGCCACGCCTGACTGCCGAGGGTGTGGGAGGAACTTCAACAGGGTTCGCCGCGGGGAACTGAACTGAGAAGCAACAAAAGCGCACGTATCCGGTCCGTAGAGGGGAATGGCGCAGCAAGCGTAATTGACACCGAGCAGTGTTCCAGTGTTACTGGCCATCTAATGCAAGTACACGGGAGGACACGGGCTCTACACGGAGATTATAAAATCTCGCAAACGTGTTAGGTGGCGCCCAGCCGGCAGCTCTACAAATGTCTGCTATCGAGGCGCCCCGCGCCAATGCCCAAGAGGAAGCAACGCCTCTTGTAGAGTGTGCTCTCACACCAAGGGGGCACGGTAAGCGCCGGGCCTGATAGGCCAAGACTATAGCCTCCACTATCCAGTGGGCAAGTCTCTGTTTGGAGACAGTCTTCCCCTTCTGCTGTCCTCCGAAGCAGACAAAGAGCTGGTCTGAGGTCCTGAAGCTCTGCGTGCGGGACAGAGCAGAGCAATGGCTGGGTCTGCCTCCTCCCGGGGCAGCGCTTGCAAGTTCACCACCTGATCCCTAAAGGGCGTGGTGGGAACTTTGGGCACATATCCAGGCCGGGGTCTCAGGACAACGTGAGAGTCAGCCGGCCCGAATTCTAGGCACGAATCGTCGACCGAAAATGCCTGGAGGTCCCCCACCCGCTTGACCGAGGCCAATGCAGTGAGGAGCACTGTCTTTAATGACTTAAAGCTCTTAAGCTCTACTGACTGCAGAGGCTCGATGGGCTCCTCCTTCAAGGCCGTCAGGACCGAGGGGAGATCCCAAGAGGGTACCAGATGAGGGCGAGGAGGTTAAATCCTCCGCCTGAGAAACCTGACGACCAAGTCGTGCTTCCCCACAGACTTACCGTCTACTGCATCGTGATGTGCGGCAATAGCGGTGATATACACTTTGAGGGTGGAGGGAGACAGCCTTCGCTCCAACCCATCTTGCAGGAAAGAGAGCACGACCGCGATCGGGCATCTCCGGGGGTCTTCCAGGCGGGAAGAACACCAATCGACGAACAGGTTCCACTTCAGCCTGTAAGCGTGTCTTGTAGACGGAGCTCTAGCTGAAGTGATGGTGTTTACTACTGATGGAGGTAGCCTACCTAGAACCTCCGCGTCCCGTCCAGGGACCATATGTGGAGACTCCACAAATCTGGACGCGGGTGCCAGAGGGTGCCCCCTCTCTGAGAAAGGAGATCCCTCCTCAGAGGAATTTGCCAAGGAGTGGCTGCCGCGAGGAGCACCAGTTCTGGGAACCAAGTCCGATTGGGCCGGTACGGCGCCACCAAGAGGACCTGCTCCTCGTCCTCCCTGACCTTGCACAGGATCTGTGCGAGAAGGCTCACTGGGGGAAACGCATACTTGCGTAGGCCCCGAGGCCAGCTGTGTGCCAGCGCGTCCGTGCCGAGGGTCCCCTCGGACAGGGAGTAAAACAGGTGGCAATGGGATGTGTCCGGGGAGGAAAACAGGTCTACCTGAGCGTCCCCGAAGGGTCTCCAAATCAGCTGGACTACCTCAGGGGGGAGTCGCCATTCTCCCGGAAGGGCGGGCTGACGTGAGAGCTCGTCGGCTGCACGATTGAGCTCGCCAGGGATATGAACGGCGCGAAGTGACCTCAGATCCTTCTGACGCCAAAGGAGGAGATGGCGGGCGAGTTGCGGCAGGCAATGGGAGCGTAGACCACCCTGGTGGTTCATGTACTCAACGGTCGCAGTGTTGTCCGTACGGACCAGTACATGCTTGTCGTGTAGCAGCCCTTTGAAGCGGCGCAGAGCAAGCCATACTCCTAGCAACTTGAGGCAATTGACATGCCACTGCAACCGGGACCCTGTCCAGAGCCCTGCAGCTGCATGCCTGTTGCACATGGCTCCCCAGCCCATGGCAGATGCATCTGTTGACACAACAACATGCCTGGATACTTGCACTAGGGGAACTCCTGCCCGAAGAAAAGCAAGATCCGACCACGGGCCGAAGGTCTGATGGCAGGACGGGGTAACTGAGACCCGGTACGTGCCACGTCACCATGCCCATCTCGGGACCCGGTCGTGAAGCCAATGCTGAAGCGGTCTCATATGAAGCAATCCGAGCGGTGTGACAGCGGCTGCGGATGCCATATGCCCCAGGAGCCTCTGAAAGTGTTTCAGTGGAACCGCCCTCTTGCGCTGGAAAGACTTCAGGCAGTTCAGCATCGACTGAGCACGCTCCACTGAGAGACGTGCTGTGAGGTTGACCGAGTCCAACTCCATGCCGAGAAAAGAGATCCTCTGCACAGGGGAGAGTTTGCTCTTTTCCCAGTTGACCCGAAGCCCCAACCGGCTGAGGTGGCCAAGCACCGTGTCCCTGTGTTCGCACAACAGTGCTCGAGACTGGGCCAGTATGAGCCAGTCGTCGAGGTAGTTGAGAATGCGAATGCCTGCTTGCCTTAATGGAACAAGGGCTGCCTCCACGACCTTGGTGAAGACACGAGGCGACAGGGATAGCCCGAAGGGGAGGACCTTGTACTGATATGCTCGTCCTTCGAACGCAAAGCGGAGAAACGGTCTGTGTCGAAGGAGGATCGAGACATGAAAGTATGCGTCCTTCAGGTCGATCGCTGCGAGCCAATCGAAAGGATGGATGCATTGAAAGATGCGTCTCTGCGTCAACATCCTGAACGGGAGCTTGTGAAGGGCCCGGTTCAGAACGCGCAGGTCCAAGATTGGTCGTAACCCACCGCCTTTCTTGGGTACAATGAAGTACGAGCTGTAGAACCCTGACTTCATCTCGGCTGGAGGGACTGGCTCTATCGCGTCCTTCGCCAGCAGGACCGCGACTTCTGCACGCAAGAGAGGGGCGTCTTTGCTCAACACAGAGGTGAACCGAACGCCCCTGAACTTGGGAGGACGCCGGGCGAACTGAATCACGTAGCCAAGTCTGATGGTTCTCATGAGCCAGCGAGACGGCCTGGGGAGCGCTAGCCATGCCCCCAGAGACCGTACAAGCGGGACCAGGGAAGCCACAGACGTACCCGCGGTGGGGCAGCGAAGTGGAGCACAGGGGCCCAACTCGGAAGGCAGTGCGTTCCGAAGTGGGGTCTGAGTGCGCAGTGCGACACTTACCTGGCTCCATGGCTGAGCAGGGGGCACGGGAGAAGGCATCGCGTCTTCGGACCGGACCCTGCTGCGCACAGGCGAAAGGAGAGGGGGACGGGAGTGTGGAGACTGGGTCTCGTGCACTGCCATCCTCGCCCTCTTGGGACCCGGAGAAAAAGGAAACTGCTCTTTTTTTGAGGTTTTGTGTACCACTGGCTGGAGAGCCCTCCGAGAACCGGAGGAGCTAGAACGGGGCATGGCAAGGGGGATACCCCCCCGTTTGACGAGGAGGTATCTGGAGCGCAGCATCGCGATGGTCATGTTCCCACACAGAGAAAATGAGTCATCCACGAGCGCTGCTTCAGCATGCTGAAATCCCAAGCACGAGACACAGCGATCGTGACCATCAGATGAAGTCAGGAAACGACCACATCCAGAAACACACGAGCGGGAAGCCATCTTTAAAAAGACGCCCGTCGCTCGTGGAGCTCTTTTAGAATTTGCTCTTTTTTTTTTTTTTTTAAGAAGAAAAAATGCTCTTTTAGAAAAGTGCTGAAGCGCACAGGGGAGGTCGCGGCGAGACCGCAGTTGAAGAGCTGCAGCACGCCGTCAGAGAAGCAGCATCACTGGATCGCAACCTCCGCTGACGCGCCGTAACACCAACACCTGTAGCTGTCTGTATACACTCTCAGAGAGTCACACGAAAGGCTTGGCTCCGAAGCGAAAAGCTGATTTGCACGCGCTCTCCTTTTATACCCGCGCGGCGGGGCGGGGTGCGCGTGGCGAAACACGCACGCCAACTGTCATTGGCTTGTTTTGTTAACACTCGAAGATGATTGGGCTCTCGAGCGAGATCCCATTAGTCAGTCACACTGACGTTACGTCGAACGTGACTGACTGATAGGGAACTGTAAGTATGTCTAACAGTACACTGTGTGTACTGAGTATATATATGTGTATATTGCACATTGTCTGTATAAGTCTGTAAGTATGTAATGGTACTGTCTATATGTTAATTGTTTCTGCACTGTATGGAGCATGCTCTCAAGAATTTCACTCATCAAAGCACATGTGCTGTGATGATGTGACAATAAAAGTGATTTGATTTGATTTGACATCAGCAAACTGCTCACCCACATGACGCCATAAACGCTGTCTGCCATCTGCCCTGTACAGTGAAAACCGGGATTCATCCATGAAGAGAACACCTCTCCAAAGTGCCAGACGCCATCGAATGTGAGCATTTGCCCACTCAAGTCAGTTACTATGACGAACTGCAGTCAGGTCGAGACCCCGATGAGGACGACGAGCATGCAGATGCGCTTCCCTGAGACGGTTTCTGACAGTTTGTGCAGAAATTCTTTGGTTATGCAAACCGATTGTTGCAGCAGCTGTCCGGGTGGCTGGTCTCAGACGATCTTGGAGGTGAAGATGCTGGATGTGGAGGTCCTGGGCTGCTGTGGTTACACGTGGTCTGCGGTTGTGAGGCCGGTTGTAATTTTTATAATGCAGATTATTCACCAGTCTGTCACTTCTAGTTGGACGTGTGTGGACTCGAATGCCGTAGCATGTAGCATGATCAATCATAAAATCAGTAGCCTACTAACAGTTCACAATTAAATCCATATCCTACCTTTTCTTGTAGCCATATAAAATCAATCCATGAACGTCGTCGGAGATGTTTAATCCACAAGCATTCTGAGCATTATTCCTGCTTGCTGGGCTTCACATCAATCCACAAGTCTTTCGTTAGGCTATTTCATTCAAGTCAATATAAAAGCAATTATGCTGTCCAGCATTCTTTTACATTACTGAGCATAGCAAATAAATTGTTTGCGAAACGGTCACATATTTTACTTTTAGTCTGCTTGTTACAGTCAAAAAAAAAACCCAAAAAAACTTTAGTACAGTCACATATGAGATAGCCCATGATCACTAGATTTTATACAGGTGTTACTATAACGTTTTTGTAAATGGTGATCAGCAACCAAATATTTATAATGTGGAAGTTACTGCCTTTTGCCTTGGTGTGACTTCTCACTTTTTGTAGACAATGCAAAAGCAGAGTACAGTAACTTCAAAATAGGGGTAAAAAACTAGTTTGAGCCCACAATTTTTTAATGTACATCATTTTCATTACTTAAACATCTAATTGCCAAATTTCCAGTGTCCTACCTATAAATAATTTGGCTGGACAAATAAAAAACTTAAGAAAGGTAATTTTTCTCAGTTTCACACTCTAGCGAGTTAAGGTCTTTTGACTTTGTGGGGCAGAATAGTTATTTTTAGCCATAAGCGGCTATCTCGGTCTTTGAGGGTCAAATAGCAATATTAATTACCACGTCTGCTTTCGTACCCTCTCTGCATCGCGCATGTAACCTGCCAAAACTCAAATGGAATCACAATTCCTTTAGCATCTGAATTTCTGATGTATACATGGTAAGCTGTCAATCAGTGTCAGGGGCAGGACTGTATAATGGGGCGTGTTTGTATTGGGAGGTGACTGTGCTGAGTGCTTGTTTACTGACAGACTAGATATTCCAGTTATTCCAGGATTATGAGCATAACTTTATCCCTATTTCTGCCATGTTATCTTAAAAACATAAGGCCAAGATATACAGTAACAAGATGCATGTGTGTTGGGACACATTAACCAGAAAAAAAAAAGGATTTTATTGTGTTGTAAATGTTCCCTCTTTTCTTCTCTCTTCTTGTGTTCAGATGCCTGTAATCTCACACTGGATCCAAACACAGCACATGCTAAACTCTTCCTGTCCGAGGAGAACAGGAAGGTGACACGAGTGGAAGATCATCAGCCGTATCCTGATCATCCAGACAGATTTGATGGCTTTGAGCAGGTTCTGTGTAAAGAGTGTCTGACTGGACGCTGTTACTGGGAGGTTGAATGGAGCGGAAGGGGAGCTGATATTTCAGTAGCTTATAAAGGAATCAGGAGGAAAGGGCTGAGTGAAGACTGTTGGTTTGGATACAGTGAAATGTCCTGGAATCTGTATTGCTCTAGTAGAAGTTATTCTGCTTGTCACAATCAAAAGCAAACGGATATACCTGCTCCTTCATCGTCTAACAGAGTAGGACTGTATCTGGACTGGTCAGCCGGCACTCTGTCCTTCTACAGCGTCTCTGACACACACACACTCACACACTTACACACACTCAACACCACATTCACTGAACCCCTCTACGCTGGATTTAAGGTTTATCCAGACTCCCCTGTGTCCCTGCAAAACCCCCTAGACATACCTGTTATATAAACACACAGCTAAATATGCTTAAAACATGATCCTAGATTTAAAGGGAGACAAAACCCTTATTTATTATGATGCCATCTATTTTTGATTTTACAAAGTTTGAACTTATACATTATTTTATGAAATTTGTTATTATTTGTGACCTGTTGTTTTCATATGAAACAGTATATTTGAGTCATCCTATTGTTATAGTCAGAAAAAAAGCCTAATTTGTCGCTGTCACATTGATATTCAGTGTCTGCCCAGTGCCTATAGTTCTGTTACTATTACACGTCTTACATTTTGAAAACAATCACCAATCATTTAATAAGAAAAACAAATCATATATTATAACATTGTGTGGTTGGTGTTTTGTTCAGCGTTTATTGAAATAATCTTACAATGACATCACCAGCAATGCTCAGACTGTGCTAATAACAATCAGCATTATTACACTGAATGACATTGCTAGTTATGGTTATTTCTGTTTAGACACTCGTATGCTGATTTGTTTATGTTCCTGTTATATTGAGTTCTAGTTTCCTATGTTTATTTCCAGTTTTCTGTGTTTATATTCTGATGTGTTTCTAGTTACTGATTAGTTCATCCTTTATTTTATTCTCTGATTGTCCTGTCTTAACATGGTCAGCTTGTGGTTTAATAAAGACTGTATAAATATTAAACATACATGTTTAATTATAAAAAATAAAAAAATCATAAAGGTGTGACGAGTCGAGACAATGAAGTGCAGATCCATCTGCAGGCTTTATTACACAAAATGTGGGCAAGTACAGGCATGGGTAGAAACCGGCAAACAGTGGTAAACAAGCAGAGGTAGGTAGTAACGAGTTACATTTACTTCGTTACATTTACTTGAGTAAATTTTTTGGGTAACTAATACTTTGAGTATATTTTAAAAGGGGGACTTTTACTCTTACTCAAGTATATTTTTAGAGAAAAAACGGTACTTTTACTTCGTTACTGTGGGCGACTCTCCTCTCGTTACATTATCTTAATGAAATACAAGTTAAAAATGCTTCAGTTTATTCCAAATGCGCCGTCTACTTTTCTCTGGGCAATGAACGATGCCCGCAAATGATTTATTCTTTTGAGTCAATTCTGTTTAAAGGCTTTATCAAACCAGTTGACAAACCAGTGAATCGGTTTGCGAATCAGTTTGAATGATTCGTTCAGTTCCCTGCTCCACGCTGAGTCGTGAAGCGATTCACTCAGATAACATCAAGAGCGATGAAGACGTGGCTTTGGATCTACAGTCAATTGAAAGCAAATCTGCAAAGGCTAGTTTGCTAGAGCTATATGAAGATCTTTTATTAGATGAACACCGCGTGTGCTGTCTACTGCTCCACAGGTATAGGCCACGATACCACTATGACATTACCAGTTTGTTGTACATGTACCTTATACATTAAATACAATGTATAATTTATACATTAAATAAGCTGTCACAGAGTATGAAATGAACACCCGCCAAACCCACGTTAGCTCTGTGCAGCGGGGCGCAACCTGTTCTAGACACAATTAATATTCATATTTTTACAATATTTACACTTGCAAAAATATTGTCATGGTGCACACACGAGGGAGGAACAGGAACACGCAGACGAGGATATAAACTCAAATAATAATATTTAATGAGACATCAAGGTAGGACACAGAGACAGGATACACCAGGGAAATAACGAGTAGACCAGACGAAATCAAACTCAAAAGATAGGACTAATATACACAGGGTAATTAACACATAACGAGACAAACACAGCTGGAACATACTTAACTCATAATGACATGAAACAAGGACAGGAAGCAAACCATAATATGGACACAAGAGGCGGGAACAGATGACACACAACAGAACCCTGACAAATATAGGCTACATTTGTTTACATTTTGCAAAACAGAAGATCCGTCAATGTGCATTTGTTTTGTTATGTTCAGAGCAGTCATGTGAGGAGTTTTCAGAGGTTTCAGTGTCAGAGGTTATAGAATAATACATAATTAATTTACTTTAAAATATAATTTAATTCAGTGATGCAAATCAGAATTTTCATCAGCTGTTACTCCAGTTTTCGGAGTCATATGATCCTTCAGAAATCATTCTAATATATTGATTTATTACCAGTGTTGGAAACAGTTTTGCTGCTTAATATTTTTTGGAACCTGTGACATTTTGTTCAGGATTCTTTGATGAATATAAAGCTAAGAAGAACAGCATTGATAATAAATTAACATACTGGAATGATTTCTGAAGGATTATATGACACTGTAATCTACTTTGTAATCTACTGTATATATCTAAATAAAAATAGACTATATTCAGTATATGATCCAAAGTAACTAGTAACTAACTACCTGAGTAGTTTTTTTATCTGATACTTTTTTACTCTTACTCAAGTAACTATTCAGACGATTACTTTTACTTTTACTTGAGTAAATATTTCTAGAAGTACTTTTACTTTTACTTGAGTAAATTTTTTGAGTGCTCTACCCACCTCTGTAAACAAGGCAACACATAAGAGTAATCCAGGATACAGGTGAGGGTTGATCTACGGCAAACAACATCTAATAGGGCTAGACAAAAGGTCATTCAGTATACAGGTGAAGGGTCAGGACAGGCAGCGAATAAGCAAGACAAGATAAACAGGTTAGGATCAGAGACACAGGAAATCAACCAATGACAACACAAGACTAGACTATGACTCAGACTTTGACTAGGAATGGCTCCTTAACGCTGCTAATAGCTAAATAATACCCTGAATGAGGGTGAACGTGTGTGTTAAATAGTCCATCTAATAGGGTACATGTGTTTCTGCTAATCAATATTGTGGGAAATGTAGTCCAGGGTGAAATACAACAGTCATTGTGGTGCAAGGAGACCTTCGGTGGAAAACTGGAGGAAGAACAAGGACCATATATACTCAGTTAAGGACCTTATACCTCAGTTACAGCATCCAAACAAAATCTAATGTTAAAAAAATTAAGGGTCAAGATCCCAACTAATGCAAACACTGACCACTATAATGGAGACATAAAAATTTAGATTTTCATCTTTGTTATTCTGCTTGTTAACATCAGGTGTCTCAAATAATGGTCAATCATCACTTAAAGGGATCATATGATGCTTTTTTAAATATCATTATTTTGTGTATTTGGTGTAACAGAATATGTTGACATGCTTTAATGTTCAAAAAACACATTATTTCTCAAATACTGTACAATATTGTAGTTCCTCTATGCCCCGCCTCTTTAAAACGCTTCGTTTTCTACAAAGCCCCTCCTTCCGACAAGCGCAGTCAGCTCTGATTGGCCAACTGTGATTGGCCGAACACCACGCGTCGGAAATGTAACGCCCCTTTCTATAATCGCGAGCTTCAGCTTTCAAAATAAATGTAAAGACAGTTAATAATGTCCTTAGTTTTACCATCAGTTCAAGCCTGAGAGGAGAACAGAGTCATGTGACAGACACAGTGATGATGCTCTTATATATTTGCACACAAGCCACGATTAAGAAAGCTGACTCCACTGTAATGTGACGCTGTCTTTCTCTCTCACACACACACACACACACGATGCGTAAAACTCTGCATTTGAAGAGTCACTAGCAAATACTTAAACTAATAACAAAACATACTTACAGTTACTGATTCAGAAGTGCCTTCGATTACGGACTCGAAATTGCCTAGCTTGTCAGTGAACTACGGCTCTGTGTAGTAATTCCCACTCCATCTGAAAGCAGGTGATGGCGATTAACTACTAATCAAGAAACCGGCTTTACTGACGAGATGCACATGATAATTGAATTCGATTAATTGCACAGCCCTAGTTGTAAGTAATCTTATTGATTCCCGAATGCATCTACTTTCAGAAGGCTAAATGAAGTGCTTTTGCTTTTGCACAAAAACACACAGCGTCTCCCTGTTATGGCTGCATCAACACTAGACATGTGGGGCGTGTTTGAATGAGCCATTTTAGGGGGTGTGGCAGAGTCTTAACTTTTATAAAGAATATCTCTTTGGTTTTGAGACTTTAGTCTTTGCAACTTCAGGGATCTTATCTATGCACAATCAGCTTGTAGTAGTAGTAGTAGTAGTAGTAGTAGTAGTAGTAGTAGTAGTAGCCCTTTATTGTCACTAGTCACAAGTACCAGCGAAATTAGCCATCAACCTGTCCATACATACACAACATATATGACAAGGGGGTAGACAGGACAGGAAGACAGGGTTAATTGAAGAAGAATACAGCATAACATGAGGAATGTGAGGAGGAAAAAAAAATAACCCCCAGACTATGCTCCTTGGGGAGTACAGTGTGAGAACAGGAAAAACACCTCAGCAACAAAAGCACATAATACACCATAGACACACGACTTTGCAACAAGGGAAGTAATCCAGCTCTGGCAATCAGCCATCCGGTACTGCAGCCAAGATTAGCGCCGGTCCAGACCCGCTTGTCAGGCTGGCGGTTCAAAGCGACGGAGGCGAGGGATCAGGGGGGAGGGTGAATGCATATATAAGTGTTTATGTGTGTGTATGTGTAATAGTTTGTAATCAGCAGGTGTCTGTAGAATGGGGGAGGAACGCAAGAGCGTCTCACTGCAGTGCTCTTCCCAGGGTTGATTTTCCAGCAGCAGCCTTGGCCGAGGCCAGTGCTGGTTCAGGGGAGCCAAAAAAGCTAAGATTGCGATTGTTTAGTCTTGGGGCGAATAACCGCATTCCAATTCCACGGCTACTCTCTATGTCCGTTCTGATCTCCAACACCGTCAATTTTCCTTTGCAAAGCCGTGAGCTTCTCCATGATAGAATCCATATTGCGGTTAATAGTCTCAGTCTCAATGCTGACCGCTCTTCCCACTGCTTCAATCATGACGGGCAGCCTTGTGAGGCTTTGGACAGCTGTTCCCATTTTATGAATTCTTCGATAACCAAGGGCAAAGCCTAATCCAATCAGCAGAAGACCTGTTATCATGGTTCCGAATAGGTAGATATCTTCAATGTCCTCCACGGAAAGAGCTGCCAAACACACGATTCGCCATCTCTCCCATGCGTCCATCGTGTAGCCAGCTGCGAACGTTCCGTCAGGGCAGTCAGGTTCCCCAAGCTTCTCGTCAAGAAGATAATACTCCAAAGAGAAAGGAAAACTTGAAATCGCATCTGTAGTGTTTGCATGTAGTCCAGTTCCAGGTTTTCTGTTCAGCATCTTAACTCTGACGTAAGCACGTAAGCACATGGAGAGCGATGAAGTAACTAAGGCTGTGTAATTGCCACGGGGCATGTAAATGGCATAGAAAGTAAACTACACGTTTGATAACAACTCTTCCTGTCTACGCGATCCTTCTTTTCTTATATCAAAGGATGCTACAACTTGGCGACGAGTGATAAATAGATCTGAACCCAAACGCATAACAAATACAGCTGGTTGGATCTCACAACCCATAAAATGACGACTCTCCCACATTTCCCGATGTTCGATTACCACTCCGAACCCAGCTCAGTCGGCTCGCGATGGAAAAAATGGCAGAGTCGATTCGACAATTACCTACAAGCGTTCAACATAGAAGAGGACAAGCAGAAAAGAGCACTCTTACTACATCACGCGGGACCCGAGGTGTTCGACATTTTTGAAACGCTGCCAGAAACTGGAGAAGATTACGCTACGGCGGTAAGAAAGCTAGACGCGTATTTCTGTCCAAAAGCAAATCCAGAGTATGAAACATATTTATTCAGGCAAGCAAAACAACATGAAGATGAAACATTGGATGCGTATCACACAAGATTGAGACAGATGGCAACAAAATGCGAGTTCCTGAATGTGGACAAAGAGATCAAATCACAAATAATTCTAAGCTGCAGTTCATCGCGTCTCCGAAAGATGGCACTACAAGACAGCACAATGACGCTTCAACAATTACTAGATGCAGGAAGAGCTCAAGAAACAGCAGATAAACAAGCAGCAGGCATAGAACAGATGCATGCAAAGCCGTCCAAATCATTTACAACACACGCAATAAGTAAAACAACTCTTAGCAAACACAAGCAGAGAAATTACAAAACAAATACTCGGTTCGAAAACTTGACATGCAACAATTGCGGAGGACATTTTCCACATGAAGGTGGACAGAAAAATTGCCCAGCAAAAGGAAAAATCTGCAAAGGCTGTGGAAAGCTAAATCATTTTCAAAAATGCTGCAGGTCAACACGCTATACAACCAGTAACTCAAATCTATCGAAGCCCAAATTTCAAAAGATAAACACTGTGCATACAGATGACACGGCGTGCAAAACACGTCCTGCAGCATCAACAAGTTCAGATGAAGACTACGTATATGTCATACACACAGTTCAACATTCACAACAACCTCAGTCACAAGTGGAGATCGCAGGAGTGCCAGTGAAGGTCATCATCGACTCTGGTGCAAGCGTAAATATTGTCGATGCCTCTGCATATCACAAACTAAAACGCAACATCACAATAAACCCATCTGATGCAAAGATTTTTGCATATGGCTCGTCCACTCCACTTCCACTGAAAGGAAAGTTTCAAGCCAAAATTAACTCCAACAACCAAGACACAGTAACCACATTCTACGTAATTGACGGTCACTCCGGTTCTCTGTTGAGCTACAGCACCGCAACAGAACTTGGAATTCTTCAAATAGTCAGCACAGTGTCTAACCAACCAGCTGAAATTTCCACTATCAATCAACTGCTAGAAGAGTACAAAGATCTTTTTCAAGGCATCGGAAAGCTAAAAGATCTTCAAGTGAAGCTACACATAGATGAGTCTGTAAAGCCAGCCGCACAACCACACAGACGAATTCCGTTCCATATCAGAAAGAAAGTGGAACAAGAACTTGAAAAACTTGAAAAACAAGGTATAATTGAAAAAGTCAGTGGTCCAACGCCCTGGGTATCACCCATAGTTGTGACACCGAAACCCAAAAATCCTGACAGTGTGCGCATATGCGTGGACATGCGACTGCCCAATTGTGCCATCCAAAGAGAACGTCATATCACCCCGACAGTGGATGATCTGATACTTGATTTAAATGGAGCTGTATGTTTCACAAAACTGGATCTGAATGCTGGATATCATCAGCTTGAACTACATCCAGACTCCAGGTACATAACGACATTTACAACTCATGCAGGGCTCTGGAGGTACACTCGTTTGAATTTTGGTATTAGCTCAGCTGCCGAGGTGTTCCAAAATACAATTCAGCAAGTCCTTCATGGCATCCCAAATGTCAGGAACATGAGTGATGACATCATAGTCTATGGGAAAACACGAGAAGAACACAACGCCAGTCTGCAAGCTGTATTCAAAAGACTCAGAGAGAAAAACCTCACCCTCAATGAAGATAAGTGTGAGTACAGCAAGAAGAAACTAGATTTCTTTGGATATGTGTTTTCAGACAAAGGAATTTCTGCAGATCCGAAAAAGATAATAGCCATCGAGAACCTTTCAGCCCCACAGAATGTGTCCGAAGTATGCAGTCTGCTTGGAATGACAACATACTGTTCACGTTTCATTCAGGACTATGCAACAACCACACAGCCGCTGCGTGAACTTATTCGGAAAGACCACATTTGGGACTGGGGACCGGAACAACAAGCAGCACTGGACAAGCTGAAATCTCAACTCATCCAGAATGCTACAATGTCATACTTTGATCCGAGGAAGACGTCAACACTTCTTGTTGATGCAAGTCCAGTTGGTCTTGGTGCGATACTGAGTCAGCCAGGCACAGACAGGTCTGGTGACAAAGTAATTGCGTATGCCAGTAGAGCACTCACATCTGTAGAACAACGCTATTCACAAACAGAAAGGGAAGCTCTAGCAATAGTCTGGGCATGTGAACACTTCCACTTATACCTGTATGGCTCACACTTCACAGTCATTACGGACCACAAACCACTGGAGCTCATTTTCAACAACCCTCGAGCATCTCCACCAGCCAGGCTTGAACGCTGGAGGCTAAGATTGCAACAGTACACATTTACAGTCCAGTACAAATCGGGGAAAGGCAATCCTGCTGATTACATGTCCAGGCATCCTGTGGACGGACAACACGCAAACTGTTCAGAAAATGCAGAAAGTTACGTCAACTTCATAATCGACAACACAGTTCCAAAAGCAATGACCTTGGATGAAGTACGACGTGAAACAGGAAAAGACTCCGTCCTGCAGACAGTGATAAAAGAGCTGAAAGGAAAAGTCTGGACACACTTGAAGCAGACCATGTCAGATGAAGAACACGCAAAGCTAACAGCGTTCCATAAGCTGAGACATGAGCTCACAGTCAATGCATCGCAAGACATTGTCCTCAGGGGAAACAGACTTGTTTTGCCTGCCTCTCTGTATCAAAAAGCCATACAACTTGCACATGTGGGACACATGGGCATCGTGAAGACTAAACAGTTGATAAGAGAAAAGGTATGGTTCCCTGGTATCGATGCAGGAGTGGAGAAAGCTGTGCAAGGATGTATTCCATGTCAAGCAGCCACACTCCAACATCATACAGAACCCCTTAAGATGTCCGATCTTCCAGTAGAGCCATGGGTGGAAGTCTCAGTGGATTTTACTGGTCCTTTTCCGTCTGGTGACTATTTGCTGGTAGTAGTTGATGATCATTCTAGATATCCAGAAGTGGAGATAGTCAAGTCTACAGCAGCTAGTGCTGTGATTCCCAAACTGGATAAGATATTCTCAACCTTTGGCATACCCGAAATAGTCAAAACCGACAATGGCCCACCGTTCAATAGTCACTGCTTTGCGGATTTCGGTGCGTATCTTGGCTTCAAACACAGAAAAGTAACTCCATATTGGCCTAAAGCGAACGGAGAAGTTGAACGATTCATGCGAACACTCAAAAAGACAGTCATGACCACGAACGCAGAAGGCAAACCATGGAAGCAGAGCCTGTATAGTTTCCTAAGAAATTACAGAGCAACACCACATGGAACCACCCAAAAGTCACCAGCAGAACTACTATTCGGAAGAAAGATCAGTACCACACTCCCCTCAAATCCACAGGTCAGGCAAAAAACTGACCTCAGCGATACTGACCACATTGCAAAACAACGAATGAAAAGATATGCAGATCTTCGGAACAGAGCGAAAGAATCCAGGATCAAAGCAGGTGACGCTGTACTCTGCCGACAACCCGTGACAGGAAAGCTGACAACTCCGTATGAGATGAAACCGTACAAAGTGATCAAGGTCAAAGGATCGATGGTGACAGCAAGTCACTCAGGAAGATGCATTACGAGAAATTCTTCATTTTTCAAAAGACTTTCATCTCATCTCACAGTTGAGCAGAATGAAACCTCTGATGACGAAGAAGACATCAGAGCACAAACACCAGATTCAGATGTGTTCCAGGACAACGTATCGCAAGGCACACGGCACACTAGCACCAATCTGAGACACTCTGAATTTTCAAATACCCCTCGATATTCCCTTAGACCAAATCATAGGGCACCAAGATATCTGATTGATGAAATGTGAAATGTTGTTTTTTTTTCAACATGCTACTACTTGTAGTTCATAAGTATTTGATTTGTTTCGTTGAACATTCCTGTTCTCATGTTTTAACAGTGGTAGCTTGAGGCAATATCAGGACCTTAATCCTAGTTTGTCTTTCAGTTCATTTGATTATATAGAATGTAATCTGCAATTTAAGATTCTGTGTTGCAAGTACATTCTCGTTCTCGAATAAGGGAGGGATGTAGTGTTTGCATGTAGTCCAGTTCCAGGTTTTCTGTTCAGCATCTTAACTCTGACGTAAGCACGTAAGCACATGGAGAGCGATGAAGTAACTAAGGCTGTGTAATTGCCACGGGGCATGTAAATGGCATAGAAAGTAAACTACACGTTTGATAACAACTCTTCCTGTCTACGCGATCCTTCTTTTCTTATATCAAAGGATGCTACAGCATCATATGACCCCTTTAATTAATCACCTAATTATCTCATTAACTTTAACTCTGATAATTTGACACTCTTCAGTGTCACTTTTTAACACTCTTGAGTGTGGACTCAAATAAACTCCCTGGAGAGTTAATTTAACACTGGGCTTTTTGCTCTACAGGGCCCATGACCAATCCAGATATAAATTTGTTACCCATTCTCAATAGGAAAGTGATCAAGCAACATTGCTCAAAAACAGTTGCCTGGCAAAATTGCTCAAAAAGTTGCCCCGTGTGACATAAGCCTAACAATCATTTAATGCAGTGGTTCCCAAACCTTATCCAAAGCGACGTACAAATAAGGAGAAAAATAGAAGCAATCAGACCATCGAGAGAGCAACAGTATACAAGTGCCATGACAAGTCTCAGTTAGTCTAGCACAGAGGTTGGCAACCCGTGGCTCCCGAGCCGCATGCGGCTCTTTCATCCCTTTGCAGTGGCTCCCTGTATGGGTGTATGCGGGTGAGGTGTCCCCAGACTTTTAATACAACCTAAACTCTTCCCCTGCACTTTTTCTCGGCCAAGTGTGTTAAAGTAGAGGTTTTCAAGGGCCAATGTGAATAAATCTAGATTTAAATTAAAAGAGAAAAGATAGTCACGTCGTTTTGGATACATTTTATTCGTATCCAAAATGATGTGAACTTCACGGAGCGCTGAACACTCTCATGCGCTGTGTGTTTCATTCATTCTCGAAGCCGGGGGGCGCTCTCGTGCAGAAAGTCCAAAACGGACTCATATGAGAAGTAATAATAACTTTTGACAGGCATCCCGCTATCGCTGAAGCTGAATAACAAGCATAAAACTTAACGGATGAAAAGTGAAGACGATATGTGTTTTTCAAGTCTTCTCCAGGTAATATTTGACCCTGGACCACAAAACCAGTCTAAGTGTCAATTTTCCGAAATTGAGATTTATACATCATCTGAAAGCTGAATAAATAATATTTCCATTGATGGATGATTTGTTAGGATCAGACAATATTTGGCCGAGATACAACTAATTGAAAATCTGGAATCTTGAGGGTGCAAAATAATCAAAATATTGAAAAAAAATCGCCTTTAAAGTTGTCCAAATGAAGTTCTTAGCAATGCATATGATCAAAAATGAAGTTTTTATATATTTACAGTAATAAATATACAAAATATATTCATGGAAGATGATCTTTACTAAATATCCTAATGATATTTGGCATAAAAGAAAAATTGATCATTTTGACCCATACAATGTATTTTTGGCTATTGCTACAAATATACCCCAGCGACTTAAGACTGGTTTTGTGCTCCAGGGTCACATATATGAATGATACAGTGGTAATTGACAGCATAAATTACAGTACAGAAGATATAAAATATATTTCTGCCTTATTTTGTGATAAAAATGGAAAATGTGTTTGTAGTATATATATATATATACTGATTGTACAATCATAACCATAAAATTGACATTAGTAAAATATTTATCAAAAATATTATAGAAGACAAATTATTGGTTATTGTCCAGCAGTGTATTTTATTTCTTAGCCAATTAAACGTAAGAGATTTTTTTTTGTCAATTATACATACATAAATAAATATTATAATAATTATTATTATTATTACTACATTTGACATTTCTGTCCCTCTCACTTCTGAAATGATTGCTACTTCCCTGCATGCCCTGTAACATAACTGAATATAAAACTTTAACTATATGCCGTGTTATCCTTATTTGGGCATCAAATATTTTGTGGCTCCACATGAATTTTATTCGGTGGGAAAGGGGCCAAAATGGCTCTTTTGACGTTGAAGGTTGCAGACCCCTGGTCTAGCACAATACACGTAGCTAGGATTTTATTTTTTTATTAGAATAGATAAGTGTTAGTATTAGTTGGTCAGGTGCTGGCGAAAAAGATGTGTCTTTAGATGTTTTTTGAACTAAAAATCAAGTCAGAAATCTTGGGGTGATTCTGGAGACAGACCTTAGCTTCAGTAGTCATGTCAAAGCAGTAACTAAATCAGCATACTATCATCTCAAAAACATTGCAAGAATTAGATGTTTTGTTTCCAGTCAAGACTTGGAGAAACTTGTTCATGCCTTTATCACCAGCAGGGTGGATTACTGTAATGGTCTCCTTACCGGCCTTCCATACAAGACCATTAGACAGCTGCAGCTCATCCAGAACGCTGCTGCCGGGATTCTGACTAGAACCAGAAAATCTGAGCATATCACACCAGTCCTCAGGTCCTTACACTGGCTCCCAGTTACATTTAGGATTGATTTTAAAGTACTTTTACTCGTTTATAAGTCACTCAATGGCCTAGGACCTAAATACATTGCAGATATGCTCACTGAATATAAACCTAACAGACCACTCAGATCATTAGGATCGAGTCAGTTAGAAATACCAAGGGTTCACACAAAACAAGGGGAGTCCGCTTTTAGCTATTATGCCGCCCGCAGCTGGAACCAGCTTCCAGAAGAGATCAGATGTGCTAAAACATTAGGCACATTTAAATCCAGTCTCAAAACTCATCTATTTAGCTGTGCATTTGTTGAATGAGCACTGTGCTACGTCCGAACTGACTGCATTGTATTTTATGTATAATCCTTTTCTATTTAACTGTTTTAAATTTCATTTTAAATCAATTTCTATATCATTTTAAAATTCCTTGTTTTATTATTTTTAATTCCTTGTTTTTATTGCTGTGAATGATTATTTCACTTTCTTTTATGTAAAGCACTTTGAATTACCACTGTGTATGAAATGTGCTATATAAATAAACTTGCCTTGCCTTGCCTTGCCTTACACACACTTGACCTATCGGTAAGCCCCTCCCCTCAAATGCAGACTAGCCAATGGCAGTTGAGTATCAGTTGCACAGGGAGCGGAACTCGGACATCATTAGGTTTCAGCGCCATAGAGAAACATTGGAAGATCCGAAGCTGGAATCGGTTTTATGGGGTTTATGCTTCAAAAATGTAAAAACGATGCGTCTGTGGTACTTGTAACACTGATTCCAGGTATCAGAGAGGATGGGCAATATAATTTATTTTATTACATTTCCTGAATCCAAACAAAACAGAGCAAAATGTACCTAACTATTCAACCCCAATACAAATGAAGACAAAAACCTTCATTTTCTGGTTGTCATACACTCATTAAGTTACAATCTTCATCTGCTCAAGCAGAACGTTAATGTTATCTTGTGCTTCAGCGAGGTATCTCTGGCTAAAACTAGCTAACGTTAAAGTTAGTGAGTCCATGCTAATGTACAAACCTAAATAGCAGACTGTTCTCACGTCTTGTACAGTGTAGGTCAAAAACACATAAACGAAGGTCTAGATTTCAGTGCCTCTCCATATTAAACTGGTTAAATGTACATGGATTTAATCGTACCCTGCGATACATGACCAGTGTTGATCCTGCATGTTGTCATCCGCGATCGTGATGGCCATAATATGAGACTTCTCCCGCTTGCATTGTGATCTGTAAACCCTCGCTTCGAGTTACCCACCATATTTATTTTTAAATATTTTATAAATCCCTCCATGGAATATTTAATTCCCATTTGGTGGCCTTCTGTGTCCAGAATTGTGCAAAAACATGGTGGGACAAGGTTTTCACTGTAGCGGTCATTGAGACAGTGAGCAACTCCGTTTGTTTGTCCGAGGGAGCAACAGTAACTAAGGGGGGAGGGGCTTACCGATAGGTCAATTGGAAAGTGTAAAGTAATGTTATTTATATGCAGATTAATGAGAACGGGTTGGTGCAGGGGCATTTTTGTAACGTGCCCCTATTAATTACTGACTCATGGCCAGCAGCTTTACAACTTTGCATAGACTCAGAGTCATTCACAAGCTGCATACGCAATAAAGAGCTGCATCATTTTTGACAAATGATAGAAGACATTTGCTAGTTTTGCTTCCAACAATGTAGGTAAATATTCACCTCATCCAGCGCTCTTTTTACTTCCCTTCCTTTCGCTGCAAATGATCCAGCATGTGAGTGAACTGTCCGAATGACTCGAACTGAATTGCGAACAATTTCAGATCTGTTTGCAAACCTGTTTGACCAATTAGTTATAAGAAACAGCAGATAGAAAGCACAAATGGCTTGACTGCTGAAATATTATCAGAGAAAATGATTCTCAGGTCAGTATATGTAAATCCAACTGAAATATAACAACTAGGGAACATGCCCCGATAAAAAGGATCTAGCGACACTCCTGACTATTAGAGGAGCTCTTAAATCATTCAACTGTGCACAATTTCAAGATCTTTTTGTGATTTATACATTTCTCATCTGAAAGAGAGCTTGTATGCATGTTGTTTGTGTGTGTGTGTTTGTACGTTCATTCTCTGACTCACATGGATGCACATTTGAGAAGAGAGGATCAAATATAGGATGGGTTCTACACATTTCATAAATGAGGCTCATAGTGTTCATCCAGGTTTGGGAAATTTACATTTACATTTAGTCATTTGGCAGACGCTTTTATCCAAAGCGACTTACAATTGGGGAATACATAAAGCGATTCATCTTGAAGAGGCAATCAGACAGAGGAAGTGCTCGTAACACCAAGTCTCAGTCATTGTTCAAATAAGTACAAGCTAGCAAGGGAATTTAACATTGCAATCACAAAAATGAAAGCCCAATTAATTTAATTAAAATGTAATAAAAAACTTTCCAATTAAAATGTTTCCGCTAATATCTGCTATATATTTTTAATGATGTAATGAATCAAGTGTCTTCTTGTAACAATGTAACAAAGTCAGGAGGATCTTTCAATAATATATGCCAAATTACATGCAAACCATTCAAAGTAAAAAAAAACAAAAAAAAACTGGGTTTTATATAAAAAAAGTGTCAGAAATTGTTTCTTCTAGAATAAGACATCTGTAAGTCCATTTGATTCTCTGTAGGATTCACAAGAGAAAATCCTAAATCTGTTTCATCTTATCATTTCCTAGTTTCTTGTGCCATTAAATGTAATAGGATCATGTCTAGATAGAAATTTGCATATGGAAATTGCATGCAGACTAAGTTATGAATAACAAAAAATATACAATAAGTATAAGAAAAAGTCTACACAATGTTTATGTACAAGTTCATTTTATTGAGCATACCAACAGTAATGCTAAATTGGAGAAATCATCTCAGAGAAATTTTCTTAACACACTTCTAAAAGTGTTGGTATGTTAGATTTTCTTGTTTTTGACTGAGCAGTTGTTTAGGTGGCTTGCTAATGTACTAGATTTCTTCTAAACACATAAAATAAGTTAGTTTGACCAAAGTTCTTGCAAGGAGAAGAATTTATTGAGGGTAGTAGTGTAGCACAGTTCTTCAACAGAGAAGTTCATTGGCCTTCAAAAATCTTAACCTTAAGTTCTGTCAGTGGGACAGAGTTATATACTTGAAAACAAAAAGGATAGAAACAATAGATACAGTACAGGATAACAATACAATACAATACAGGAATGTCCTTAGGAACTATGTCCATTTCTTCTATTTGTATACCATACATTTAGTATTATGCTAACTACATCTGTTAACTATCTTTGTAACTACTTCTGAATCAATTCAATTCTTTAAGTCCCCGTGTCTCTAACACAAAAACACAGAGGAGCCTGGATATAAACCAAATCCAGCATAGAGGGGTTCAGTGAATGTGGCGTTGAATGTGTGTAAGTGTGTGAGTGTGACTTTCTCTTTGTCTGTGTCAGAGACACTGTAGAAGGACAGAGTGCCAGCTGACCAGTCCAGATACACTCCTACTCTCTTAGAGGATGAAGGGGCTGGTATGTCAGTGCTTATTTTATTGTGTAATGCAGAGAAATTGCTACTTGTGCAGTAAACAGTCCAGGATGTTTCATTGTATCCAAGAAAACACTCATTACTGTTTCCTTTCCGCTGTATTCCTTTACATACCACTGCTATGTCAGACACTCCACTCCATTCAGCCTCCCAGTAACAGCGTCCAGTCAGACTCTCTTTACATAAAATGTTACCATAGTAATCAAATCTCTCTGGATGATCAGGATATGGTTGATGCTCTTTCACTCGGATCACTTTTCGATTCCCCTCGGTCAGAGCGAGACGAGAGTCTGCTGTATTTTCATCCAGTGTGAGATCACAGTAATCTGTGGTTGAGAAAATACAAACAAACAAAAACAGCAAGATCGTTCATAGCATGGTAAAATGAGTGAGAATACAAAAATAAAAGTTTTCAAGTACAACTACCCCTGGGTGAATAGTGATCATGCCATCTATTCCTCTTCCTTTCTTTGACTGTATTATTATATATAAATGTATATCATGTTAAGTAATCTGGTGTTTTAATACACCTGCTGTATGTGTGGTTGTGTTTATTAAAACTTACATTTTTTCAGTCCTGGTTTAATTCTCTCCTCTCCTCCATGGCCCAATCTATAGAAACCCAAACACACCACACTGGTAAGTATGAAGAGATAAAACAATAAGATGATGTTGTAGTCATGCTTGGGTATAAAACATAAAAGACAACGTACATCCAGTGATGCACTGATTTATTTCAATTTTTCAAATCATATTCATAAACTAAACACTATTTCAAAGCTCAAAACCTCTCAATTTGACCATGAAGTCAGATTTTCAATTAATTTAAAATAATACTTTAAAAAAATGGAAAAGTATGTTTTTGAACAAGAAATTAAATAAATAATCACTCGCTGTGATATGTCCTGTTATGTTGTTCATCTGAATTCCCCCCCAAAACAATTTTAAGAATTGCCAAGGACCAGATATGTTTTTTCTGATGTCCTGATATAGAAAACTAGGGCTGTCCCCGAATAGTCGACGATTCGATGCTTCGATTCGAGGAGCCTGATTCGACTACCAATCTCACAGTCGAATATTCGCGGGCTGTTATGATCATGACATTTGGGCTATATGGGGGTGCTCAGTGTCTGATTTCACATATAACTACCGGTTTTCTCCATAATATCTCCGGTTTTCTTCATAATATACAGCCTATTATGATAATGCTATAAATAAGAATCTTAAAAGAAAGAAGCTTTAAATAAATATTTTAACGTGCTTGAATAAATCCAACTTCCCCTATTAGATTAAA